>CAUYLG010076456.1:0-24396 GCA_963573385.1 Cacajao melanocephalus
TTGGCTATGTGGGCTCTCTTTTGGTTCCATATGAAGTTTAAGGTGGTTTTTTCCAGTTCTGTGAAGAAGGTCATTGGTAGCTTGATGGGGATAGCATTGAATCTGTAGATTACTTTGGGCAGTATGGCCATTTTCATGATATTGATTATTCCTAACCATGACCATGGAATGTTTCTCCATTTCTTTGTGTCCTCTCTTATTTCGTTGAGCAGTGGTTTGTAGTTCTCCTTGAAGAGGTCCTTTACGTTCTTTGTTAGTTGTATTCCTAGGCATTTTATTCTGTTTGTAGCAGTTGTCAATGGCAGTTCATTCTTGATTTGGCTCTCTTTAAGTCTGTTGTTGAAAACCTTGGATAATCAGAGGCATCATTTCATCCATTTTCCTGTCGGTCATTTTATTACTGACTCCAAGGAGCATCAGCATATTGTCACATTCCATGACCCCCATTGTGTAGAGGTCACTGAGGACACTGGCACATGCTATCCTGCCCATCAGGTAAGGGTCGTCTATGATTGGGTAAATGTAATCGGTGGTTTGAACCAAGGAAAGCCCACCCTGCCTCAAAGGAATGACAGAGGTATCCATTCCAATGCCAAGCCTTGGCATAATGGCTCCCAGAAACTGCACATCTTCTTGGAAGTGGTGCTTCTGTAAAGATTCCCGCACTTTCTGCAGGACATCTTGGGGCACTTTGCAGCCTGTGCCCTTCAGTTCAGTGAATCTGGTTAGCCGGAAGTTCTTGTCCAGTTCGTAACTTTCCGGGTTAAAGGACTCCCGCGTAGACATGGTTCTGAGGCCTGCTTTCCTCACAGCTCAGCCCATGTCCTCCCTCTGCCGCTTGGCTGGGTTCTTTACGGATCCGCCGGTTCGCTTTGTGGCCTCTGCCTCTTCCCGAAAACGGGCCGCGGGCCGCTCCCACAATGCACCAGGAGCGGCCGGGCTCCCTTAAGCCTCGCCTGAATAAAAAGGCCCTGACCTGCACGCCAGGGCGACTCGCCTGGCTCTGCGGGGCCCTGCGGGGCCCTGCGGGAGCCAGGCCGCTGCGCTCCCGGATTGGAACCCATTCTTAACACGATGTGTCAGCAGAACAGAGGAACAGTGTCTGGTGGCAGGTAAGTCTTTCATGGCAATGCACTTTAGTGGAAGGAGTAGCAGCATGCTCTACATAAATTATTCATTAGATGTCAATTTGGGAGTGGCTTCTTCTGCCTGACTTCCTTTCTTTCCTTTTCTGAAACCTGTTCTAACTTCCTTTATGTCAATAATGTGAATTTTCTGACATTCCTCCATGAAGTAGTGTTTGTTTAGTTAGTTTTGGTTGCTTTTAACAAAGAACCCTGAAAAGTATAATTTCTCTATGATATACAAGCACCTCTGATACAAAACAGACTTAAAGCTTTTATTCTTAAATAAATAAGTCTAATTCTACAGTTATTAACTAATATAAAGTAGAACCTGGCATCCTTCTATATGTAGATGGTGTGTAGTTTAAAAGTCAGAGATCTTTTATTTTTTGAATGCTTTAAAATTTTTTACATATTTCAATTAACGTTAGTCATGAACTTTAAATGTATTTCTCTGTGATTGTGTAAGTTACATTGCATGTAACATAACTAATTATGTGACATAAATTATATACAGCTATCCTCAATATTCATGAAATATCTGTTTCAGGATATCCTCAAGTTCCAGATATAAAACAGTACAGTATTTGCATATAGCCTATGCACATTTTCTCATATGCTTTAAATTATCTCTAGAATACTTATAATACCAATACAATGCAAATGCTACATAATTGTTGTTATACTGTATTGTTTAGGGAATAATGACAAGGAAAAAATGTCTGTGCATAGTCAGTACAGAGACAGCCACCCTCTTTCTTGCCAAATATTTTAAATCCATGATTGATTAAACTTATAGATGCAGAATCCATGAATACTAAGGGTTGACTGTATTTATAAATGTAAGCTTGCCTGCCTGCAAGCCTGCCTTTCTTCTTTTCACTTCGTTTTAAAAATATGGGACCAGAGCTTTCTTTACTGTTGTGAGGAATATAAATTACCCCTACTCTTTGGAAATTTGAAGTCTATATTGTTAAGTAATATGAGTTCAGTTGTTACAAATCTAACAGATAGAAAAACGGAGGCTATCACATGCTTCTTTGCATGGAGTCTAAAACCCTAATGGATTAGAAGGTTTGCTTAGAATTTCACTGTGGAGGGATATGTTAATCAAACGGTTTGACTCGTTTAAAATATAGGAGGTAGACATCTCCCTAAGCCTACAGAAGTATTTTATAGGATGTCCTAACATTTGTAGAAGGCTATGTTGTCTATTTTCCAGAGATGGCTAAATTCATTGTTGAATAGTTCATTATGAGAGGAAGATTCATAAACAAACAAGCAAGTGAACTTTTATCTTTCTAACTGGGATTTTAATTCAACTTACTTTAAAGAACGAGCATTTCATTAAGAGAGAGAGAGAGAGACAGACAAACTATTTCTAAACATGGAATTTCAACTAGAAGAATCATACCTACTTACTGATGATGAAGTCTTAGAAAGTGTCTGTGCTCTTTGAAAGGATATTATGGGAACATAATAAAATATATTTATTATTTCTCTTTTTTGCCCTCCCTAATAATTTTCACATAGGAGTGAAAAATCTACTCAGACCTGAACTAGTTATAGCAGCAAACTCAACTTCCACTCATTTCTCAAGAATGTTAGATGCTTTTGAATTTCCTCATGAATTATAGAAATACTAATTAGATTTTTTATTTTTGCCAACTCAGTAATGCACATTTATTACCTACTGGCTTTTAAGAAAGAATGTTCAAGTATATCAAAATGTTTTATTGTTTATATTTGATATCTATATCAAATATTTTTAAATTTTATATTTCTAATATGATTGTAATAGAAAAGCTTAATTTTAGTGCCTAAGATTATGAAAATAAAAATGTATTTACTATAAAACAAATACATCTCTGCTCCTCTGATTATAGCAAAAACAATATACTGTATCATTGTTGATTTAACAGATGAACTACTGAAAAAACCAATTGTTAATAAACTGTCATATTATCTTCTATAAATATTTGTTAAGTGTGAGGGAATCTGAAATATATTTCCAAGTTTCCTAATCAAATTCTTAAAATTTTTGTCACTGAGATCATACTTTGAAATCTTTAGTGTCAAGAGATATGAAAGTGAGTATTAGAAATAATAAGTAGGGATAAGCTCATCCAATTTGATATATTAGTAATTGTCAATAACTCTTGAAGTGTTTTGGCCAGTTTTCCAAGCCTGGAATAAAAATTCATTACAATATCTGACCAGATTATAGTGTTCTTGCATAATTTGTTAAATGGCTTATGTTAACAAGATAAAAAAAAATGGATATAACTAGAAATGTTTGACCTCCTTTAGTGTTTGAGTATTATATGTTGATACTATAACTCAAAAGAAAATACCTACAGAATCCCCTCATTTGAGCCTCTCAAATGCATGTGGCATTTATCCTTAGTGATTGTTCAATATAAGCATTCCTGAAACACTAGGGAAATTCCAAAGTCTTAACAAACCAAAATACATCATAACAGAATTGTCTTAATTCAATTCATCAACTAAGTAGTCACTTTCATTTCTTCCAGATATTCCAATATAACATTGACATGTAATTGAAAGGTACAGTTTTCATTGTGCTTATTCTCTACTGATTGTCCACTTCAAATAATAGTTCCACATCATGTGGTAATATAGTTCATATAAAATTGTACATAATTTTATTATTAATGTTATTTTGTCTAGTTTTCAGGTAAGGTAGAATCACTGAAAAAGAATTAAATGTAAAATTTGAACCTAAATATCACCTAGGTAGAATTATTATCAACAATTTATGTTTTTATTTTTTGTTTTTGTTTTGCCATTTTTAAATTTTTCAAATAATTTCTCTATTTTTGAAATCAGATGGTATATTTTGAATTAGTTATTTCAAAATCTTCCTTCTAGGTTACTTATTAAACAAAATGTTAAAAAATACAAGACAACTATTTTAAAATATTTTTCAATAAGAAAAGAGGCATGTTGTCCAATATAAAATTGAAAGATAAAAAATATAATTACTAGAACTCTTTTATAATAAAGAAGACTTGTAGAATAAAATAAAACCCAGTCTCTGAATTAACAAAGAATTGTGTGTAGTATTTTTTAGCCAATGTATAAATAACCGTGTAAATAATCTAAATTATTTATTACAGATATAATAGAAAAATATTTTATAAGTTTTAATAATTTATACTATTCAAATTTGGAGTATAGACAAGGATTGAGACATATACTATTAATGGTGGTGGAAGTCAGAGCTAATGGTGAAGCTAAACAAGGCCAAGTTTATCTTCTATTTCAAGAATTCACTTTTCTAACATATGTTTACATTCTTTATTCTAATCTGAAATTGAATGAAGACAAGCTCACAAATTAATTTCACAAATATTCTTTCCAAAAATATGTTTATTAATTCCTTTACCTGTTAAGGTTATATTGTATGTAATTTCTTGAGAATTATATATTTGTGGTTGGTATATGTGTGAGTCCCTGAATAGATAGGCGCACCATTTATGTCTATCACATATAAATGAGATGCTTACCTGAGTACAGAGTCTCAGGTCAAAAAATTTTGCCCTAAATTCTGTAGTGATTGATAGATTGCAAAATTTTTCTCCCATTTTATAGGTTGTCTGTTCACTCTGATAAAAGTTTTATTTGGTGTGCAGAAGCTCTTTAGTTTAATTAGGTCCCATTTGTCAATTTTTACTTTTCTTGCAATTGCTTTTGGCTATTTCATCATAAAGTCTTTGCCCATGGCTATGTCCTGAATGGTACTGCCTAAATTTTCTTCTAGGGTTTTTATAGTTTTAGGTTTTACATTGAAGTCTTTAATCCATCTTGAGTTAACTTTTGTATAACATTGTAACGGAGGGATCCAGTTTCAATTTTCTGCATATGGCTAGCCAGTTCTCCCAGCACCATTTATTAAATAGGGAATCCGTTCCCCATTGCTTGTTTTTGTTGGGATTGTCAAAGATCAGATGGTTGTAGATGTATGGTTTTATCTCTGAGTTCTTTATTCTGTTCCATTGGTCTATGTGCCTGTTTTTATACCAGAACCATGCTGTTTTGGTTACTGTAGCTTATAGTATAGTTTGAAGTCTGGTAGCGTGATGCCTCCAGCTTTGATCTTTTTGCTTAGGATTCTTTTGGCTGTGCAAGCTCTTTTTTGGTTCCATATGAATTTTAAAATAGTTTCGTCTAATTACGGGAAGAATGTCAATAGTAATATAATGGGAATAGTATTGACTCTACAAATTGCTTTGGGCAGTATGGCCATTTTCACAATATTGGTTCTTCCTAACCATGAGTATGGAATGTTTTTCCATCTGCTTGTGTCCTCCCTGATATACTTAAGCAGTGGTTTGTAGTTCTCCTTAAAGAGGTCCTTCATTTCCCTTGTTAGCTGTATTCCAAGGTATTTTATTCTCTTTATGGCAATTGCAAATGGGAGTTCATTCATTATTTGGCTTTCTGCTTGCCTGTTGTAGGTGTATAGGAATGCTTGTGATTTCTGCACATTGATTTTGTATTCTAAGACTTTGCTGAAGTAGCTTATCTGCTTAAGAAGCTCTTGGGCTGACTTAATGGGGTTGTCTGATATAGAATCATGTCATTTGCAAACAAAGACAATTTGACTTTCTTCTTCCTATTTGAATATGATTTATTTCTTCATCTTGCCTGATTGCCATCTCATGCCAGTCTGAATGGTGGTTATTAAAAAGTCAAGAAACAACAGATGCTGGCAAGGTTGCAGAGAAATAGGAACACTTTTACTCTGTGGACAGGAATGTAAATTAGTTGAACCATTGTGGAAGACAGTGTGGCAGTTCCTCAGATATTTAGAACTGGAAATACTATTTGACCTAGCAATCCCATTACTAGGTATATACTCTAAGGAATATAAATCATTGTATTATAAAGATACATACACACAAATTTCACTGCAGTACTATTCACAATGTCAAAGACATAGAGTTAACCCAAATGTATCAATGATAGACTAGATTAAGAAAATGTGGTACATATACACAATGGAATACTATGCAGCCATAAAAAGGAATGAGGTCATGTCTTTTGCAGGGGCATGGATAAAACTGGAAGCCATTATCCTCAGCAAACTAATGCCAAAACAGAAAACCAAACACCACATGTTGTTGCTTATAAGTGGAAGCTGAACAATGAGAACACATGGACACAGGGAGGGGAACAACACTAACTGGGGCCAATTGAGGGAGGGTTGGCAGGAGAGAGCATTAGGAAAAGAGCTAATGCATGCTGGGCTTAATACCTGCGTGATGGTTGATCTGTGCAGCAAACTACCACGGCACATGTTTACCTATGTAGCAAACCTGCACATCCTGCACATGTTCACTGGAACTAAATAAATAAATAAATAAATAACATCATTATTTTAAAAAATTCTATAGTGATTGCTTCATTTTCTTATGAAGTTTTGTGATACAGAAAAGCAATGACCAGTTTAAAGAAAATAAGTGTTTTTTTGGTCCAAAATTTTGTTATTTTTGAAATTTAGAAGGTGGCAGGATTTTTCCTAAAGAAATACTTGTTGGCTGTTATTTTTTTTCAAAAATCAGAATCAGAATTTTAATGTACATATTCAGTATGTTTTTAACTCAGTAAGTTTTAGCCATGATGGATTTTATGACAGTGAAGATTTTATGTTCTTCTTTGACTGCTCTATCTCCTTTTCTTTTATTGTCATTTTACAAATTTTCTTTCTTCTTATGAATTTTTTTCCAGATTCAAGGAGATTGTGTATTCTTGCAACATAGTAACTACATAAACTTATAAAATTGTTTTTTTCATTTTTGATTAATGAAGTATTTTTTTATTATTTGTTTTATTTTATTTTTTAAATTCTCTAGCTCTAGTTTCCAAAGGCAATAAAAGTTTTGAAAACAGCAATCAAGGACTATCAATAGTATAGGGGGTGCAAGCTGCAGTATCCCAAACCCAGTGCCAATGTCAGCAAGCAAGCTACTGAATCTGGTGCCCAGAAGTGGCAGTAGGGTCTTCTGTCATGTGAATTTCTTGTCATTCAGATGATACAGCTCCAAAGCTAATTATCTACCAATTACCCTATAAGTTATGTATAGTCTTACTAACATATTTTGTCCTAAAATTGTTCAGTTTTTGATTTTGTTATTTGCATCTGAGACCCAACTCATATAGGAAATCAGAAATATTTGCTCCTTGCCCTCTTTCTTTTATTTTCTCATGTATTCTGTGTTATGTATCTTTGACTTACATTCTAATAAATGATTTTATGGATGATATATTATTGCTGTCATTTTAAAGATTTGTTAGTTATAGCTACTTTTCTTTCATTTAAAAAAATCAGTTATTCTTTAATCTTTTTAGATAAAATTATAATTGTTAATGTTTATATATAATTATCACCAACATACAAATTCTGAAGGTTATTGTGGTAAAGAGGTAGATATTTTATATAAAGAAAGCTACCTAGAATCATATCACAAGGACCTTCTGGAAAGAATAGGACCAGGTGCTTTCTCCGTGGTAACTGCCCCAAATAGAAGTTTTATTTATAGAGACCCTGTCTGTTCAAGATAATCTATATTAGTTGAGCTCTAGTCTAATTTCTATGAACCACTGAATTGATTTAACCATTTACTGTCCTTTTAACTGCCTTTGATTTCTGAGCCCTATATGTTTACTTTTATCAGTTCACATATTTTTTTATTACAGGTCCCTGGCATCTCTCCTCACGTTCCTCATATTTTGTATTGTGGCCTTACTTACAACTTATTTCATTGACTCTTCTTCCCATATACTTTTTTAAGCTTGCAAATCAGCCATTCCAAATGTGCTCTAATAATCACCTGCATTTGACTGTTCTAAATTAGCCAAATTACTCTCTACTTTTCAATTATTTCTAATAGTTATAGTTATTATATTACTCAACACATCTATAATACATTTCCATTCTTCTAATTAAAGGTGATAATTACTTTTATTCAAAATTAATCCAACATATATAACAAGAAAAATGTCCATACTATTAATAGGCACTAAGTATACATTGTAGTTTCTTAAATAGTCATATGGGAAATTTACACTGGCTTTTTGTTTATAGCCATAAATAAATGATGTGAAGTAACACTGGCTCTAAAGAGACAGAATTTATTCAAACTCCATTATCCTGTTAGTATTGGTAATGTTTAAGGAAGCTGTTTGGGTCTTATTAAATTCTCAAAACACTGTGGTTCCATATCTCTGAAATGGTAATTAAATTGATTGAAATAATTCAATCTTGATTGTAGATTCCTTTATATTATTTAACGTTTCAACCAATAAAACCACATAATAATGAATTATACAATAAAGTTAAATAAATGCCAATAACATTTCTTTTTTAATGTACAGAATTATATAATTGATTATTCTTTTTGTCCTTGCATCTGTGAACTCTTTATATGATATGATATCAAAAAGTAATTACCCTAGAAGAAACAGAGATAATCCATGAAATAAAAGAAAATTTAAATAAATACCACTGTAATTAGGATGTTCTATAAATTTCCAGGAAAGATTGCATCTATAACATATCAACCAGATTGATCCTTCTAAATGCCAATAGATCTCATTATTCACATACTCAAGATTCTCTAGCGCACTTCCATCATTATCAGATTACCAATCAAATTCTCAATGGTCTATGAAGCCCTTTACGATCTTTTCACCACTCTCTCTCTCTCTACTTTAGGCATACTGTCTTTACTACTATTCCTTTAATATGACAGGACCCTACCTCGAGGTCTTTTCCTTTCCTGTTCATCTTTGCTTTTTCTGAAAGCTCTTCCTTCAGATAGACTCATAAGCATGACTTATATCTTAATCTCATCAGGTCTTTGTTCAAGTTTTTCATACTTCGTGGATTTCTATGTATTTTGGAAAATACCAAGTCATTGAGATTTTCTCTGGAAGAGAGTTTTATTTATTCTGTTTCTTTCATGGAGAGAAACATCACAGAACCCTTCCATCCTAGTTTATGTAATTTAACTTCAGGTTTTGCCTAAAAGCTGAATCTGGGGTATTTAAAAGGTTGAACATTATTTGAATAAAGGATTGCCTGTATACATTAATTAAACACAAAATAAAGAGCTGTTAAACACATATAATTTTAACAAAATAAAAGAAAAAATGACTAGAGAGATAATGCTGCATAGAAGAGAAAAGAGAGCTGCTAAAAGATGGTGCATCGTTAGCCAGGAATGGTGGTGCATGCCTACAGTCTCAGTTACTAAAGAGGCTGAGGCTGTAAGATCACTGGAACCCCAAAGTTCAAGACCAGCTGGGCAACATAGTAAGACCTTGTGTCTAAAAAAGAAAAAAAGATTGTGTGTCAAAAGGGGTGTGAACAATAAACTAGGTTTCTCAGAGCCCTTGAGAGATCCAGGTGCCGAATGTTGTTTCCAAAGGATGAGAGTAAAATAGGAGCTGAAAAAGTAATTTGAAATTTTTAATATTGAAAACATGTCCCATCTCTATATCCAGTGTCCAAGCAATTGGACTTCTATACTCCTAGGTAGTAGAAAACAAGTGTTATTGGGGAATTTAAGTGACCCAAAAGGACAAGATTTCAAGCTTTGGTATTTTAGAGTTAATTAACCTAAAGGAAAACTTGATGATTGATAAGGAACGTTGTTACTAAGTTCCTAATTGCTTATTTGTGCTATTTTATTCTTATATACCAGCAGTCAACTCATGATAACGAGACAGTTTAGGACAGTTTGCAACACAAAATAATGAAGGATGGATATCAAAAAGTAATTACCCTAGAAGAAACAGAGATAATCCATGAAATAAAAGAAAATTTAAATAAATACCACTGTAATTAGGATGTTCTATAAATTTCCAGGAAAGATTGCATCTATAATAAAGAGAATATTTGAAAAAAATCTGAGAAAATTAATTCTGGAAAAATATAACTATAGATATTTATGTGAAATAACTGGGAACTGTGGAAAATTAAGTTGAAACATCTCCCAGAAAGTAGGAGGGAAAGAGAGAAGGAAAAAACATGAGAGAAAATGTAAAGAAAAATTTCAGGAAATCCCGCATATGATTTATACAATTCTCTATAACTTATAAAAGTAGAGAAAATTGAAGGAAGAAGAAAATCTGCAAAACGTTAGTTGAAATCTTAAAGAGAAAAAGTACAGTACCCTCCAGATCAGATTATACATTAAATAAACAAATGAACACATACCTCAAGGTACATTTTCATGAGATTGTAGTAAAATTGGGGAAATAGTAACGCCTACAAGCTGCTAGGCAGATAAACAAAACCAAACAGTTTATCTACAAACAAAATGGCCTCAGACTTTTTCAAGAGCTACATCAGCCATTGGAGGGCAAGGGAGCAAAGCTTTCATGTTTCTCAGGGATCCTTTCTCTTCAACTCTGAAATGTATAACTTCCTAAGCTACCAATTGATTAAAACACTATAAAACATTTTTCAGAAATGCCAGGACTTCCCACACATCCGCTCCTCTGAAATTATTGGCATGTGTTTTGAGAAAGACCTGTAATTGGGACTGGAGTCAAAGGCAGCCTCAGGAAAGGTGGTTGACAGCAGGAACAGAGGGAAAGCAGTTTAGATGAGGCAGGAAAGTGAAAGGGTGTGTTTTAGGAAGATGGTGTCAAGGGTCAGACAATAAAATACTGGAGGTGTAACTTAAACATTTCTAAAAGTTCAAATGAGATATAATAAACAAATAATGCAAAGACAACAAAAGACCACAAAAGCATTAAAAATGCAATTAATTTCAAAAAAATAGAAAAGTCCAAATGCAATTATAACATACTAATGTTTCTAAAGGCATGCATAATCACATAAAATTAATTTTAACTAAAATATGGCTAGAAAAATACTGAGAAAATTCATGGCAGGCCTGATGGGTGAAGAAGGGGAAAGGGAAAAACCACATTTCGTCTCTTGTAGCAAGGGGGCAATAATAAGGTCTAACATGGAGTATTAAACAACACAGTGCACATATTAAAAACATGAAGGTAACTGCTGAACAATGTTTAAAAGTGAGTGTATTTGAGAATCAGGGATGGGGTGAAGGTGGCATTGGGAGCATGGGGAAATAAGCCAGTAACATTTTTGACTATATTCTTTTGGTACTTGTTAAATATTTTTGCTAAGTTATAAACTATTTTGATTAAACTTTTTTTTCTGGTTTAAAGAAGCATTAAAATATCTGATACTCCTGTGATTTTTTCATGGACTTGTAGAAGTCAAGATTTACTTATAAGATTTATTTTCATTTTAGACAACGAAATACTACCAGAAATATATTGGAAGGAGACATTTTTGCCTATCGAAATAAAACAATCTCTCTCTCTCTCTCTCTCTCTCTCTCTCTCTCTCTCCCCCTCTCTCCCTCTCTCCCTCTCTCCTCCCCCCCCCCCCCGTCATACTTTTGGCTCTGAAAATCACTTTACTTGTTTGATGATTTCTACTCCTACTTACCATTTGTTTTATTTTTTGCAGTATTTGCAGTATTTCATTCCCATTCTTCTTTTTTTTTTTGAGCCAGCCTCACTCTGTTGACCAGGCTGTAGTACAATAGCTTGATCTCAGCCGATTCTCCTGCCTCAGCCTCCCAAGTAGCTGGGATTACAGGCATGTGCGACCAGGCCTAATTTTATATTTTTATTAGAGACGGAGGTTTCAACATGTTGCTCAGGCAGGTCTCAACTTCTGACCTCGTGTCATTCACCTGCCTCAGCCTCCCAAAGTGCTGGGATTACAAGCGTGAACCCCGCACCTGGCCTCATTCCCATTCTTTTAACTTTCATGTTTCTTGTCATTTTGTATTTGATATGTCATTAACAAACTGCCTTTGTTTTGTAACCACTTTAAGATGCTTTAGTTTTGTATTTTTCAAGGAGAATTTAAATCATTTGCATTGATGGTGATAAACTATTTGGTTTTATTCCTTCTCTTCATTTTAGATTTACTATTATTTATTATTTATTGTTATATTTTCATTTACTCTTTTATCCTGCTTGTTTTGTTGGTTATGTTTCTTTTCCCTCTTTCTCCCCTGCCAAATTCAGCTTACTAGTTGTCTGAAACCATTTTGGGCCACCTTGGGATCTTTGCTCTTTATCTGGCCAAACCTGGAACCTTGGCTTTCCCTAGCCAGCCTTCAGAAGGTCTGTGGTATCAGCTTGTGAGACCCATAGAGATTCCCTCTGTCTCTATGTGCATGCTTGAGTATTTCTCAGTCTAAAAACATAGGAGCAGAAAACATTACAGGATTTTTTTTCCCGTAAGATGTTTCCTTTGGGAAATTCTTTTTTCTTTGTATAGACAAATTTTTATGAACATTTTTTAGTTTTCAGATGGAGTAGCATGTGTAGATGTGAGAATGTGAGTATTCTTTCCTAACACTGCCTTCATAAAGGAGGTGGAGATCAGAGGATGGTGATTTCAGAAACAACCTAGAGACATATCTTCCTCTGACGCTTGCATCAAACTGTAAAAGGAACCAGACTGAAAGTTCCAAAGTTCCAATTATACTGCTTGGCTGATTTCCATATGCAGTATTACTGAGGACTTTATTATCTGATTCTGTAATAAAGATTATTCAGCAAATTGTACAGTTGTGGAGGTTTTGAATGGGGGCCAAATAGGACAAGACCAAGACCAGTGGGTGGGAATTAGTCCAATTTTAGTTTTTCTTCATGGGAGTAAATGCATAAAAAATAAATCACTCTGCCTCTCAGAGGGTGAGTATTAAAGTGTTAAAATACTGGAATCTAGAAGAAAACCATCTGTGGTGAAAAACATTGATCAGCTGTGTGACCTTGAACAAATTTAAACTTTGTCTCAGTTTATCTGTAGAATATTGATAATATTTTTGCCTATTTGTGGAATTTTTATGCAGCTTAACAAATGGTACCATGTAACATGATTACAATAGGGCTTGACACATTAATATATTTTAGCTGTCATTTATTCTATGAACAAACTCCACTATGTTCTATACTATGATGTTTATCCTGCAGAACTTCTAATTGCATATATTATTAGTATTTCAGTTTTTAATCTTTGATTTTTCCATCCTCAAGTTTTTTAACTGTTACCTTCTCAATGAAGCCTCTCCTGACCACTCTTTAAAATTGCATCTCTCTTTCCATGTTGTTTAATCCCTTCTCCTGCTTTACTTTTCTCCTTAGTATTTAATACCTTGTAGTATACCTACCTTATAATGTTCTTATTTAACTTTACTATGATCTGCTCCCATTAGAACAATTTCTGTGTGATTTGCTACTGTATCTACAGTTCCCACAATATTGATTGGTACACAAATTGAGCAAAATAAGTCTTTTTAATTAAATTAAATTATTAAGTTTAAATTCTGAATTTATTCCTAAACAGTCTTACCTAAAAATGGAAATGAAATGATCAATAAAAGCTGATTTCAGGGCAAATACAAGAAAGAGAAGAAAGCTGTCAATGTGCATATTTTGAAAGATTACAAATTAGACTAGACATTAATGAATCCTGTTAGGAACTTGCGAAACTCATGTGAGTCCTAGATTATGGATTCAGGAAATTGTCAGATTTTATATATGATATTCACTTTTTAAATTAATTTTAATTTAATTCATATATATTTATCTCCTAATGGTTGCTACATACAGAGTTACTTTATACTGTTATCTCCTGGCTTCTACTCTCTGTGTTAAGAGATGTGTCTTCCTGTAGCAAGTCAGTGCAGAGTGAGCCACAGCTGCTAACATGAAGCAGGACTCAAGAGAGAAAATAATGAACTTCAGAAATGTAGAGAAGTTATCTTAGAATAAGGTGAGATGAGCTGACAACCAAGATGGGTTTTTGGAAAGTGTTAGCCTTCTCTTATTCATAAATTTAACTTCGGCAATTGTTGCCCATCTGTTGTATGGAGTCCAGGAGCCACATTTTGCTTCTTGTTGGCCAACAGCATTTCACATTGATGCACTAGGAGCCGGGATCACATTTATTGCCTCTGAAAGAGTTCTTCTTAAGTTTTATACTTTCCTGTGGTGAAATTCCTGCCTTGTGTCTACAGAGTTCCAAATGTTGTCTTGTATCTTACACTATTTCTGCCTTATATTCTTGTGTATCTATCTTGTGTTCCTTAGTTTGTATTGATGAAGCCAGTTCAAATTAACATGAGAAGGGTTTTCTTTTCATAGGATATTAGGAATAAAGCATATGTGTAAACATATAGAAATTCATGTGTTTACTTAAGGAAAATGAACTAATGGAAAAATGCTAGAAACATTTTGTTCTAGAAAAAGCAAGTGGTTATAACAATAATGTAAAGTTTAGGAAAAAACTTTAAATTTGAAAATTAATAAAAACTAGAATGTATGTGGTGAAATCTCTGTGGACCCAGAGGAAGTATTATACTGGCACAAATCTTTCATTTGAATTATTGAAAATATAATTGCCAAAGTTAGTCACAGAGCTAGATTAGTCCTAAAAATGGAAGAGTGGTGTCTGTCTAGACCATATAAAAATAAAGTCACGTAGTAAAAGAGCAGAAAAAAAGGGAATATTGCCCAGTCTAGGAGAAAAAGCAAGCAAACAAATAAAAAGTGAAAGATTTGTGTCTTTTTTTTTTTTTTGTACTTTAGGTTCTGGGGTACCTGTGTAGATCATGCAGGATTGTTGTATAGGTACACACATGGCAATGTGGTTTGCTGTCTCCTTTTTGAACTTTGAAATCCTTAGGAGAAAAAAGAGACAACACATTTCCTATTTATTTTATATTAAGTAATATTAGAATACCACATTTTATATACCATATCAATGTAATATGATACACATCTTGTGTTGCTTATCTTTTAATTTCACAAAAAGTTATCTTCATTAAACCTACCAGTGTTTTATGCATCCTTTATTGGATATTAAATTATTTTTAAAGTTTTTTATATAAATACACATGTATTTGTATATGTACACATATGAAAATAAATCATTATGATCACTAGCTGCAGCCATGACTAAGTGTAGTAGAAATCATCAGCCTTAGGTTTAAGTAACTGTCAATGAGAAACATTGAGGTAATGATGTATTGCTGATACAGTTGTTTTCAGAATTCATATACAGTTAGTCATTATATTTTGTGTGGTAAGAAACCAATACATTAGAAAATATGTTTTTGACCAGAATCCATAAAATGTAAACTACAAATATACTTTGATCTGGTCAACAGGGTTGAATTTCTAACTTTGCATACTAGAAATAAACAACTCTGTAAACTTGAGAAATTTGTTTGAATATTTAATTCCCAAGTAAAAAAAAATATCTGAAAGTATTCCTTCTTTCATGAAACAAATGCAACTAAAAATGTAAAGTTACTGGCCAGGCACAGTGGCTCATGCCTGTAATCCAGAACTTTAGGAGTCTGGAATGGGCAGATCACGAGGTCAAGAGATGAAGACCATCCTGGCCAAAATGGTGAAACCCTGTCTCTACTAAAAATTCAAAATATTAGCTGGGTGTGGTCGCAGGTGCCTGTAATCCCAGCTACTCGGGAAGCTGAGGCAGGAGAATTACTTGAACACGGGAGGCAGAGGTTGCAGTGAGGCAAGATCATGCCATTGCACTTCAGCCTGGTGACAAAGCAAGGCTCTGTCTCAAAAAAAAAAAAAATTAAAGTTTTGCTTATGTAAGTTTAACTTAAAACAGGAGAGAACATATTATTACACACAAAATATATGTAACCATATAATTAACCATACGATACTATGTAATTCCTCATGCAATTGATTTTCAAAATTCTAACATTTACTAGAATTGGCATATTTATCACAGCAAACTTAGGTGGTAGAAAATACTAAAACCGAGGAAGAGATATTTTACGTAAATTTGCCAAAGTCATACAACGAGTAAAAGATAGTCAGGATTCAAAGCCAGGTGGTAGGACTCCGGGAATGAAAATCTTAATCACAATGCTAAAGCTATAAACTTGCAAAATTGTATATATGTATTTTTTTAAATCTTTACAAAAATAGTGGCACACATTTCTCAGCACATTGATTATTCACCCATTTAAATAAAAACATACAGGTATTTCTTAAAATTTATACCAGATTAGCACTTACTAGAACAGTGAATAATGGACATGTCATAGTTCACCTAACATTCACCCATTGATAGATGTATAGATTAATTCTGATTTTTTGCTAATTCAAAGAATTCCACAAAGATTTTTATCTTTCTCATCTAAGTGCAATTGTAGCTGTAAGGTAAATTCAAGAAAATGAAATGTTAGTTTCAGTAGGTATTTAAAACTCACATCAATATTGCCAAATATTCAAGTCTAAGAAAATATAACTCTGCCAAGCATATGGTATTGACTGTTTTTCCATGCCCCTCTCATATTGGAAATATTTCTTATCATATCAGTTTTTTGGGGGAATCTGAATGGAAAAAAATGTTATATCTTTTTTTATATGAATTTTTAGCTTGAGAGAAGTTGAAAATCGTTATACCTAATAAAAATAATTCCTTCTCTGTGAATCCTTAATTCACAGCCATTGCCTATGTTTCTATTGAGTTATTGATCTGTGTTCAATGAATTTGTGAGCGCCTCTGTCATATAGTCACAATTTATCCCCGAGATTTTATTTCAGTTATATGATTAATATTTTGTCTTACAGGCAAATAAAATCTCATTTTAGATTTCATATACTTAAATTTATTTTATATTAAGAAATTAAGTATTTTCAATCTAGAAAAAACATTGTCCTTTATTTCTGAGTACTGTTTATTATATTCATTGATAGAAATCTTGTGATATGCTTCTTTTCAGATTGATATTAGAAATCATTAGACATTGTGGTTGCTCTTCTAATTTTCTCATCTATTGCTATTCCTTTTCTTTTTGGTTAATTACCAAGATATTTCCTTGAATTTTAATCCCAAACTTTTAGCAAATAAAAAAATCGTTTTTTAATGATTAATTAAAAATATCACATTTTTAATTTTCAAAACTTGTTTCTTGTTCTATGATTTTTTTTTTTTTTTTTTAGGCAGAGTCTCACTCTGTTGCCAGGGGCGAGACTGGAGTGCAGTGGTGTGATCTCGGCTAACTGCAACCTCCACCTCCCAAGTTTAAGCAATTCTCTGCCTCAGCCTCCCTAGTAGCTGGGACTAAAGGTGTACGCCACCATTCCCAGCTAGGTTTTGTATTTTAATAGAGATGGGGTTTCACTATGTTGGCCAGGATGGTCTTGATATTTTGATCTTGTGATTTGCCCACCTCTGCCTCCCAAAGTGCTGGGATTACAGGCGTGAGCCACTGCACCTGGCCTGTTCTACGATTTTTATAATGGTATTTGATTATTGTTCTGGGACCAATATTTTATCACTATGAGGATTTTTTTTCTGTATTCTTCTTCTAGTCGTGCCATTTCTATTTCATCTGTTTTTCTATTACAAGCTTTGACTTCCCTTTTATATTAGGGGCTTTCCTGAATTTCCTGGTGATCATGGTGATCCTTGAGGTTCCATCCTTATTAGAGGTGAAACTTTGAAAAGCAGCTTCAGGGCTCTTCAGTAGTTCGTTAGTGGTGGTCAGCAGAGCAAATTTTCCGGTACCTGTCAGCTTTTCACTGAAACTCCAGAATTCAGTATGTAGATGATTTTCGTTTTGGTTTAGTTTTAAAGTGAAGTTTATTTTCCTTCATCAATATTGTCTAGACTTCTCCAGGATTCCATAAGGCATGTGTTTGGAAGTTTTGCTGGAGGCTATGGGTCTCAACGTTCAGTTCTCAGACTCTCACAGTTTGTTCTGTTTCCAGATAGTACCTCTTCAATGTCGTCCTCCAAGGCAACTTTCCTAATTACAAACTAGTTTTATTGTAGTTTTTTAAAAGAACTTTTTCTCCTATGAGGTAGGGAAGGAATGATTTTCCCAATGGTTGTATAGCTAGAGGGTATAAATGGAACACCCAATTGTTGCCTTAGTTTTGTCTTTAGCCATACTCATTTTTTCCAATACTGCCGCCAAATTTTTTTTTTATATTTTTTTCTGCATCTTTTTCTTATGATCTCTTTCTGATGTGTTTCTTGCCTACCATCAATTATTGGAGTTTAGAGTTAGAGAAGTATTCTTGCTTCATGAAAAAATGCATTATTGTCTTTTTTTTGGGTTCCCATTGTATTTGAAATAATTTATAGAGAAAATGGCAAAAGTTTTTATTTTAATGTAAAGTCAGAGTCAAAAAATTGTTTCTTTACCTTAATGTCATATTCTAACTAGATTCCTCTTATTAATTTTAAATGTTTGCTAAATTTTATCAATGCTTTTTAAGTACTTGTTGCTAAAATTATAGTCTTTCTTTATTAATATGTCAAAATACTGAATTATGTTAATAAATTCTTCGATATTGGATTGTGCTTGCCTTTTTAAAGATAAAAATATTAACTGATAAACATTTATTTGTAGTATAATGTTGGGTTGCATTTAAAACTATTTAGAGCATTGGCATATAAGTTAATATATTGAATTGGACTATATAGTTTTCTTTTTAAGGAAACAATAAAGTACAATAACTATATAGCTTTGTGCTCTTTTCATAAAATGATTTCAGGAAATATTCAACTTCTATAGGTGGCTTAGAACAGTTTAAAGAATAGTAAAATGTCTGCTTGTTAAAGTTCAGATAATCATTTGGAAACATCTGGTTCTGGTGCTGTTTTGAATGACATTGCTGTAACCACACTCCCTATTTATTTTATAATTGGTCTAGTCCAGATTTTGGGGTCTCATATAGAATTGTTTTCTCATTTTTATTAGACCAAGATATATAAATTCTGTAACATATTTTCTAAAACTTCTTATCAAGTTGCATGTAGTATTATGCCTTAGTCTGTTTTGTGCAGCTGTAACTGAACAGTTGAGACTTGGTTAATTAAAATGAACAGAAATGTATTGGCTCATGGTTACGAAGGCTAGAAAGTCCAAGGTAAGTGGCCAGCATCTGGTGAGGGGCTTTTTGCTGAGTCATCCCATGGTAGAAGGGCAAAGAGGGAGAGGCTGTAGGCATTATCTTTTCTTATAAGTTACCCATTCCCTCAATAAGGAACACACTCCTGTGTTAATGACATTAATCAATTTGCTCTATTCTTAGGGCCTAATTACCTCCTATTAGACCCCATCTCCTAACACTGAAACACTGGGGATTAAGTTTCCAAAACACATTTTTGGGGGTATGTATTCAAATCATAGCATATTTCTATGTTTTAAGCTTTCAAGAATGTGGCTATGTGTCTTTTATTGTCTCTAATACTATATATTTATGATTTCTGTACTGTTCCTTACTGCCACATTGATTTAATTAGGATTTATTAATGTCATTGTTTCTTTTAAAAAACAAGCTTCTTTATGTATTTGCTTGTCACTATTGTTTTCCTTTATTAATTTTAGTTTTCATCATTATTCTCTATTCTGACATTTTGGTACATTAATTTCTTTTTATAACTTCCTAAGATGATATTAAATTCTAATGATTTATTTATTTAGTTTTATTTTTAACCAGTTAATGTATTCATGCTTTAGGCATGTACTAGAAATTTTGGTATAAGTTCTCTTTTTTGTTGCTTTATAAACAACAAATTTTCAGTTTTTCTTTCTTCTTTGATCCAAAGATTATCAAGATAATGGGTAGTTCATTCCCAATTTATCAAAATTTGAAAGTTTTTTATTTAAAATTTTTTTAAGTTGTAAAATTTACGTGTTTTAATTCTGATGAGCTATTTTTTAATATGGAAAATAATTTAATTGGTAGTTCTCACACATAAGGGAAAATACATATTATATTCATTGAAAAATGTTTTCTATATTTTGTTACAACGTGGGTTTGTTGGTTTTATTTCTCAAATTTATCAGTTCTTGTTTTCTGCATCTCCAAACCATTTCAATAAGTATCACTTTAAATTCTCCTGTATAATAGAATTTACATAAAAATCTCTTTGAGTATCTACTATTTTGTATACTGGCTGTTATATTGTTTGGTGAATACATTTTTATGATTAATATTTTATTTGTAAATTGTACTTTTGTTATCACTTAATATACCACTTTGTTCTAAATGGTAATTTAACCTTTAAAACCATCTTTCACTAACTCAATATACTGTCTTGAATTTTAAGAAATATATCTGATAATGCTTTGAGGAGCCACATTAACTGGAATACTTTTAAAAGAAAATCAATTCTATCTTGACAATATATTCTTATTATTCTATCTTCAACATTTTTTTCCCTTTTCTGCTTTGTGTTATATTTTGGGAGTCAAATTCTTTTTCCTATTTATTAACAAACAAGAACATAAAAAAAGCAAAACTTTATCCTCACAGAGAATGCTACCTATTACTGATCCTACACTTTTCTATTTGAATTATTTTTTAATCTTCTCCTTGTCACCTATTGAGGATGAATATTTTATGAATAACTGCTAAAACAATCTCCAGTATCTAGCAAATTTGCATTCAATCTGACAGTGCTAAACTAAAATAAGTATTTATCTAGCTCCCTGCCAAATTGTGTCTGAGGGACTTCTCTTCCTGGTTCTGTGAGGGGCATGGTTTCAAAGGCAGGAGTTTACTGGTTCTATGTCTCCATCCGGGAACAGGGGGGTTTCAAAGGTAAAGTTCTTTGTCTGGGTTTCCCGCCAGCACTTGGTAGAGAAAGCCAGGTGAGGCTCCTTTGTCCCAAAAAAACTGCCTAATGCTCTGGGAGGAGGGGGCTCAGTAACTCAGAGTTGTGGACCAAGCAGCCAATCTGTTATCAGAGTCAAAGATCAATCACTCCAGAGGCAGTTTGAAAGAACTCCTCTCATTGGACTAGAACATGAATGGGGAGGGAATAACTCAAGTGTTAAAACTCCAGCTACTCCTATCTATACCGGCTTCCTTCTCAGGGTCCCCTCCCACAACAGCTTGAGAGCTGTCTTTCTTTCTCTCTCTGTCTAATTAATCATTTTTCTGCAAAACTCTTTGGTTCTGTGATATTTATTCGAACAGTAAGCTCACCTTGCCTCCAGGGCCCCTTTCCCCATTCTTCCGGGTAAGAAAGGCCAAGAACCTCTTTGGAACTGGGAGCCGGGGGTGCTCCCCCAGTTACAGTGTCCACGTGTGCAAATAACTGTGAGGCCATACTGCCTACTTTTCTGATGGTAGGAGCCATGGGACTTTGAAATGTAGCAAGGAGATGCTGAAGTGATAGAGACTTCTTGTGCCAGTGTTCACATAGCCCAGGTGACACACTGGTTCCCAGTCAGAAAAAAACTCCTCACAAATTTTTGAATTAAGCTAGTCATCAATCCAAGTTTCTTGGACTCTTCTTATGTCATTAAAATTATTTTCATGAAAAATTAGAAAATGAGATTGCTTTTTAAGATTAATGTCATCTTCAAACATTTTAATGTTTATGTTTTCTTCAACTGATTGCTCTGCTCTTCTCTTCCCTGCCATTCGAGCTGAAACTATTTTAAAATTCTGATTTTATATAAAAAGCACATTTTTTGTTAACTTCCTTGTGCCTTGTAGAACATATAACATGGAACATTATACCTTGTAGAACATGTTCTTCTTTATAGATCTTTCAGATAAGAGACCGTGTTAAGTAAGAGAACAAGCACAGGTTTGGGATTTGAAAACATAAGTTTCTAGTCCTGTCTCCCACTTGTGAGTTCTGTGACATTTTACCTCAGTTTCTGTATGTCTAAAATAAAGAATTCCTCCAGCATAAGAAGAGTTCTGAGGCTTAGAAGGTATATATAGTTATTGCAGGCCACATCATTTGCACCTTTACTACCTGGAGCATTATTTGTAAAGGTATTTACATCTGGGAAATTTCTAAATCGAATTTGGTAAATTTAAAAATACTTTAATCACTACTTAAGATTTTGAAAAAGAAAAAATATTCACCCTCTTCCAAAAGTTAGGGCAAAGTAAAATATGTTAAAAATTGAAATATTTTAAATTATACTATGTGATAATGAAACAGTGGTATGTTACACACAATAAATAAATTATTAATATTAATTTTGCATCAGACATAAATGCAGTATTACTTATGTTAATCAGTTATCTTAAACCTATCTAATAAATTTTTCTTGAGACAAATGTCAAACGATGCCAAGCATTTTAAATAAAGTTTAAATTAATTTATACTTAGGTAATTACAAAAGTTCTATATTAATTCAACTGTCAGTTCAAAAATTTTAAATGTAAAAAATCACAGTGCATTCTAAATTACAAAATTGTAATGATGTTGCCAATGTATTTCAACATTAATAGTGCCCTTAGTGTTGGGGCTGAATAGATCCTTTATCTCAAATTTTATTCTAATTACTTAAGTGGATCTTGTAAGACAACTTACATGTCCTAAATAATTAGGACTTCTATGAAAATTTGGAAATAAATATGAATACTTAGGCACAAATGGTTGATTTTGAAGATTATATGAAGACTAAATGCAGATTAATGTTAAATTTGTTTGTTTCAAAGACTCAAACACAGACACAGTTTACAAACCCAGCAATTGTTTATGAAATAATTATTTAAAAAATATTTATCAAAATTATTTTAAATATTAACATTTTTTATCCATGTAATAATAGTCTATTTTCTTGAGTATGCTTTCTTAAAATTAATTTTAGGCCTTTCTATACAATCATCAGCTCCATCTTGAAAGGTAGAAAGAGAATATAAAGTTCTTTTTCACAGATAACCTTGCTGTTTCTATAATCTTATTAATTATAGAAAAAGAAAAACAAAGCAATACCAATTAAAATAAGCGAGATTAAAACAATGACCTAATTTAATAACTCAAGTAATAAATAAAAAACAAAACAAACATGACTTAAAACGATGTTTCGTAGATTCCAAGAACGAGAATATACTTAGGCTTCAAGAAATAGAGACTACCAGTAATCCTTTTTTTTCTTTTCTTGTTCTGATTTTTCTCTTTGTCTTTCTCTGAGTTCTCTCTTTAGTCATTTATCTTTTACTCTTTCTCCAAGGTAGACCACTTCACAACTCCTAAAGTTATACAGGTGACAGTATAAGATGATAACCTGTGACTCTTCTATAATTGTATCTTGTCCAAGGCCCAAAGGCTGGGAACCGTAAAGTGGATTCCATTCATCTGAACATTTAAATGGCAGAAAGAAATCCTTCATTGCAGATGTGTTAAAACTAGGAACCCTTTTTGCCTACATGATCCATCACCTGCCTCTAGGCTATTTAGAATTTATCAGTAGAAACTATTCACTAGGAAAGAGGATTCATTAGGGTAGATTTTGAATTAAAAGATTTTGGGAAACTCTCCATAAACAGCCCAATAGTGAAGGCTCACTGTGATGGTTAATACTGTCAACTTGAATATTTGAAGGATGCAAAGTATTCTTCCAGTGTTTATCTGTGACACTGTTGCCAAATGAGATTAACATTTGAGTGAGTGAACTGGGAGAGGTAAACCCACTCTCGATCTGGTGGGCACCACCTAATCAGCTGCCAGCCTGGCGAAAATAAAGCAGGCAGGAGGAATAAACCTGGAATGAGGAGACTTGCTAAGTCTTAAGTACTTCATCTTTCTCCCATGCTGGATGCCTCCCACCCTTGAACATTAGACTCCAAATTCTTCAGATTTTGGACTCTTGGATTTACACCAATCATTTGCCAGGGGCTCTTGGGCCTTCAGCCACAGACTGAAGACCGCCCTGTCAGCCTCCCTACTTTTGAGGTTTTGGGACTTGGACTGGCTTGTTTGCTCCTTAGATTGCCTCTGACCTATTGTGGAATTTCACCTTGTGATCATGTGAGTCAATTCTCCTAATAAACTTCCGTTCATCTACATCTATCCTATTAGTTCTATCCCTTTGGAGAACCCTGACTAATATACTCACCAAATAATAAGGATCATCTAAATCCCATAAGTGTCCCACAAGAGAGAGACAGTTAGGGGATATGGATTCTAGGTAACCACCACATTAGTTATTCAGACCTTTCCTGATCCTCATCTCCTTCCCCCTTTTCTAGCTGAAAAGACCTCCTTGTTTCCTTGTGTACATATAATCTTATTGGGGATATAGTGATATATATATATACGATATCTTATAAAATTGCATAAGATCTTACATATATCTTATATATATATAAATATGAGATTATTATATATTATATAATATATAAATTGTATATATTATATATATTT
>CAUYLG010076458.1:0-62598 GCA_963573385.1 Cacajao melanocephalus
AGCAAAGGTGAGCTGGCCTCAGTGGTAAAAGGGAAATGAGCTGCTTTGAATCACCACCCTCTCACCAATCATCAAGATCAATTTCTTCTAACATACACGAATTGTGTATTTAAGATGGCTGGGGTTTTCCCAATTTTCTGAGTTGGAGATCTTTCCTCTAGTGATAGAACTACGGATTAGATTCCCAATGTCTTCCTTGCACAAATAGCATAATATATTGACTCTGATTTCTAATGTTGTTTTTTTCCAAGTGGATTAAGAACTTAGAGACATTTGCTTCATAACATGGGTGCAAGATCCTTCTAAGATTTTCACTTTCCCTCCAACTTTTTTACTGCCATCTTCTTGATAACATATTCATTGGTGAATTCTGTAGCACTCACTATTATCAGTGTTTTTCCCAAAATGGGAATCTGAAGTCTCTCCTCATCAGAAGGTGTCATATAATTCTAAAAGGAGCAAATGTGGCTTGCTCCTGAAATCTTAAGGCTCTTCACTTGAATACTTTTGTTATCCCAGGTAAATTTTTTTGTGTGTGTTCAATTGTGGAGCATTTGAATTGTAACATTTACATCCATCCAAATGCTTTTATGTCAGTTTTGTGATTCTATGACCCAAAGTCATTGTATTAAGCCTATCAAACTGCCTGGCCCTTCAGAAGCAACTCTGAAGCAGAGTAAGCAAGCTGCACTGAGGTACTACATGTGTGCATCTCCGTAGGAAAAGGCAATACTAATCTAGATGTGCTTCCATCTACTGGCTACCTGGCTTTCCACAGGTACATTATATAGCTGAGAGGCTTCTTTTGTTAGCGGAGAGGACAGCAGCTGAAGTAAAGAGGATGCATTCACAACGATAGGGCATCTATTAGAAATCAGCCCAGAAGCAGGAGCTGGCAGTGTTCCTGAAGTGGTTTTTCAGCTGCCACCGAGTCTGCCATTGACAGATGGACTTGGCTCCAAATATTACCAGGGAGAAAAACATATTCACGATTAGCATTCAGTTACTTTAGCAGTCTAAGCTGAAGGTGCTAGGGCTATACAAAGAAAGCTCTATAGCTCTGCAGATAAGGTGCTGTGCTGTGGCTATAGCTTTACAGAGAAATTATTAATGAATACAGAATCTTAGTTTTATCTTACTGGATATATGGTCTTCCAAATTTACAAAAATTCCTTTGTGTCCCAGTTCTGAGTCTAGTTTTTCACTATATAATCTTGTTTATAGTAAATGTTCAGTAAATACTTGTTAAATGTAACAACTCCACACTATTGTTTAATCTGTTCTATTGCACATGCATGGCCATGAAAAAAAGGGTTTCTTTAACTTAGTCTTTGCCTCCAAATTTTCCTTTTGGTTAGTTCGGTTTTACAAAACTTCTCTAACTGGAAAGCTGTTAAGGTAATACAATCATGGAAGTTTAAGGCTGAAGTAAACATTAGAGAGAAAATGTATATTAGCCCTTTAATTTTATAGATGAAGAAATTATGACCCATAGAAGTGGAATATTTTGGTAAGAGTCAAATTTAGCTTATTGCAGAAGGCAGGACTGAAAATCAGTTCTTCTAAATCCCAATACTGTGCTTTCCAGTTTTTATATTATTGGAATGTGTCCCTATTTCTTAACATGTTATAGAATGAGAGAATAACTTTGCATAATTATTCTGAAAATAATAAGCAACATTTTTGAGCATTTGTTTGATAGACAATATTGTTATATCAGTTATTTCAATAAATCTTCACAATACTATGAGGTAACTTACCCCAATTTTATACAATTTGTATTATATATATATAGGAACTATATATGCTTATTGGTACATGTAAGTAAGTATTTATATCTGTCTACCCACCTATCTCTACCTACCTACCTACCTATCATCCATCTAACTGTTTTTTTGCCCACAGAATGTAAGCAGATGTAGAACTGGTTAAACAAAACTACCATTTAGCCTACGTAAGAGGACTCACTCTATTTCATTCAATAAACCAACAAAAATATGCAGAAGTTAATCTTAAGCAAAAAAAAAAAAAAAAAAAAAAATCAAAATCCCAAAACTACAGCATCCTCAGAATATACAAAACCAGAATTTCAAACACAAACAGGTAAATACACAATATAAATAAATACAAGTAAGTTAATACATACTTAGGTATTTTAACAAATTATTAAGTCTTTATTGTGCTAAAAACCTGGCTGCTGATTTCTCATTTGAATCTTGAAAAGTCAAGGCAACATATAACTAAAGTGCAAAGCTTTACTACATTGAGAATGTAATCATATTAGTCTGTGTAGATTCACACAAGAACAATATTTACAGAGGCACAATGATGTAAACAACCAATATGTTGAATCAGATGCTGTAGTATACCTCCATTTGGTGACTGGGCATGAGACATGGGTGGTTGTAACAGAAGAAGCAAAGACTTATTCTTTGGTCATCAGAACAGGCATGTGGCAGAGACTGTCAGTAGATTGTTGAATAGTTTGAACTTGGTGGGTAAGAACAAGGGGGAGGGGAGAGAATTTGTTCTCTAATCACTGTGTTTAAACCTGCTTGATCAAATCTCCTTCCCCCAACCCTTTGCAGTTACTTTCATTTAGAAGAAAAAGTTAACTGTGACTATCTTTAGGTATTATGTCCAGACTACTCCAATTTAAACCTGAATCATCTTGAATTCCCAGTTTCTCTCCTGAACAAGTTCAGGCTGTCCCAGACTGTCTCTGAGCTGTCCTGGGCTCAGAGACTTACAATAGAGTCTGTCCTTTCCCTTTGCCTTCAACTCTCCTACCCCACCTCCCCCCCCGCCTACTTCTTGGGTCCTGTAAAGGGCTGAGATGTTTAGGAAATATCAAAAGTCTTATATGATTGGTGCTTTTGTAATCCAGCCACTGGTGTCTTCTGTGTGGCAGATATTCACAGGATGACTCTCTTGGGGATCACTTTAATGGCTTTTCTGAAGGGCCTGTGGTAATCTGCAACCTGCACAGTTGCTTGAAATGAGAAACATTCTTTCTGATGTCATCTCATGACCCAACCCCTCCTTTAACCCCCACCCTGCAGCACATACTTGTTTTGCTTTTGGAGAAGCCTCTCCCACTACCCTCCATCCTGCTCAGTTTAGATTGGATGTCTTCTGTTCTGGTATGCACAGTGGCTATCCTGAGACTTTCCTTGTATTCTTTCCTTGATCCTGGGTGTGGTCAGGTAGGATGCTGTGTGTTCCTAAGAACGTTATTTGCTTGATGCACATCCTCAAAGAGCTTCCTAAGAAGGAGCTCTTCAGGGTTAAATTTTCATTTCCTCCATGTCAGAAAATGTTTCTATTTCAGTCATATGGTTTATTAATCATTATGCTGAATATAGATTTTAGGTTGAAAGCCTTTTTATTTCAGAAATTTAAATGTGGTATTTCACCAAATTCTCTATTAGGAATTTTACAGAAGAGTAAGAATGGAGATCCGAGCTCTGCTTTCCTTGGTTTTAACCTTATATTCTGTTTTCTTCTGGAACTAGCCATATTATTCACAAAAAATTCAACTTTTCCAATCTTATAAAACTGAGAATTACCTAATTTTCAGGCATCATAGATGACTGACCACAAACAGCCACCTATGGTTTTAAGATCTTTTGTTTGCTTGTTGTTCCCTACACTTAGAAAAAATTATTGTTAATGGTCAGGTGCAGTGGCTCCCGCTTGCAATCTCAGTGCTTTGGCTGAAGTGGGAAGATTGTTTGAGCCCAGAAATCCAAGGTTATAGTGAGCTATGATTGTGCTGCGTCACTTTAGCCAGGACAACAGAGTGAGATAACCTCTGAAAAGAAAGAAGGAAGGAAGGAAAGGAGGAAGGGAAGGGAAAGAAGGAAGGAAGGAAGGATTGAATTGTTAAGCATAACAACTTTCATTTTTTACTGAAAAGAATAGATATAAGGAAATTTAAAACTCGTAGGTATATAATTCAGTAAGTTTTGAAAATATATATATTCATATATCCAACACCCTAGTCAAAGTCTAGTATAACTCCCAGAAAGTTACCTTGAACCCTTCTCAAGTTAGTCCTTACCTAACATAGGCAACCACTCTTCTGGTTTTATCACCATAGGTCAGTAGTTTTATTGTTTTCTACTCCTGCTAATTTATCTAGATCAGAAATAGTAAAAGTGTAAGGATTTACTGCTGCCCAGCACGCCCCTCCCCAAAAAAAACATGTCTACTTAATGTAGAATGAAGTGTTTCTATGCTGCCCATCTTATAAACTCCATCATATAGGGTATACAAACCAATGCTTCCTGTTTCCTTTTCTCCTCCCCCCTAGGAGAAGCAGGTGGAATTGATGCAGAAGGGAGATTTTAATTTGAGTAAGAAGAAGAACGTGCCTGAATGCATTGAACCTGAAATCGAAGTAACATTATTAGGATTAGGGTTAAGGTTAAGCTAAGTGCTATGAGGTACATGATTCATAGAAACAACCTTTTCCTGAACTTCATATAAATGGGAACACACAGTAGATAGACTTTTGTGTCTGGGTTGTATTATTTGTCTATTTAACAAAATATGTTTGATAGAACTTTACTGCTGTTACATACATCAGTAATTCTATTGATATTATTATTATTGCTGAAAAGTATTCTAGTGTAATGACTACTCTACACATTATTTTTCCATATATCTGCTGAGGGGCATTTAGGCTTCCTGTTTGAAGCTACCTTTGAATAAAGTTACTCTAAAATTTTACGTGTAATATTTTGTTTTTAAAAATATATTTTTATTTTTATTTGGTAAAATTTTTCTTATAATTTATTTATTATTTTTGAGACAGAGTCTCACTCTGTCACCCAGGCTGGAGTGCAGTGGCACGATCTCAGCTCACTACAACCCCCGCTTCCTGGATTCAATCGATTCTCCTGCCCCAGTCTCCTGAGTAGCTGGGATTACAGGCACCCACCACCATACCTGGCTAATTTCTGCATTTTCAGTAGAGACAAGGTTTCGCCGTGTTGACCAGGCTGGTCTTGAACGCCTGTGATCTGCCCACCTTGGCCTGAAGTTTTTATTAATTTAGATGAAACATAATGCATTATTTCTTCATCTTTTGTGGTTAATGCTGTCTTTTTCTCTTTTTGATCTTTTCTCAGAAATCCTTGCCTACCTCAAGTTTACAGAAATATTTGTCTGTGTTGTTTTCTAGAAATGTTATAAGTTTAATGTTTAGGTCTACAGTTGTCTTAAATTACATTTTTACTATTGGGAGATAGTGGTTGAAATTACTATTTTTTTTTCATATGTTTATCCCAGTTTTCCAGACTATTAGTTGAAAGACTTACCATCACGACTGAATGGCCTGGGTGTGACTTTGAGGGAAAGCCAAACCTATTTCTGCATTTTCTTTCTCCTTCCATTAACCTATTAGTCTCTTATCCTACCAGTTTATTCTTGTCTTGATAATTGTAGCTTCATAGCAACAAACAAATAAGAAATGACTAAATTAAAAAAATTAAAAATAACATTATTTTTCCCCTCATTTCTACTTTCAGATGTGTCCAATTTGGAGACACACCCTTGGTCTCTCTTTAAGGATGTTGAGTTAAAGATGTATCTAGCTGTCTTACTGACATTCTTAAACAGTGGGTACATCACCAGAGTCCTAAAATATAACAAAGTACATTTTAGCCCACTACTTTATTGTTGCATTATAGGTAATGTCAATGATCTCCCTGGTATAGACAAATTGTACCTTTCTCATATCCCACTTTGACTCAGTCATTTCAAAATTTTATAATTTATCCCATTTTCAAGTATCAATTTCTATAAACATAAATCTTTAAATTTTAAGTGATGTATTTCTCAGTATAATTGTGATTACAACAAAAATAATACATACATACGAAAGGGTTATTATTCATTCATACAATAGAAAAATCCAGGAGTAGGAGAGAGCTTCAGGAGGAGCTTTATCCGAAGAATGTCATCAGTACTTCATCAGCCTTCCCTCGTCTCTACTACCCTCTCCCTTTATCTATCTCTTAGCTCTTTTATTCTGTGTTGGCTCTATTCTTAGGTGGGCTCTCACTATACAGAGATCTTTGGTAGGTCTTGGCTTAGCAATTTCACTTATTTTTCCAATGATACCTGAAAGAGTCTTGGGCTTACTGGATGCAGTGGTATATGACTGTAGTTTCAGTTGCTTGAGAGGCTGAGGCTTGAGGAATCCTTCAGCCTAGAAGTTTATGAGTAGCCTGGTTGCAACATGGTGAAATGTTCATCTCTTAAAAAAAGTAAAAATTAAAAAATTAAAAGGTGATTGGGATTAACAGCCTAGTTCAGGTAGAGTCACATACCTGTCCCTGAACTCCTCATTATAAATCTGTTTGGATATAGATTACTTTCCATCCCTCAGAGCAAGATGGTTTGAAGCCAGATTTATCAAAATTGTTTTGTAAAGAAAAATAGAACTGTAATGTCATAAAAAGGAAAAATGCATGCTGAACAGATAAAATGTTAAATTAGCTAATCATACTGAACTAGTTATTTTTAAAAGAAGTTTTATGCCACATAATTCTTCCTCTATTCTTTGCCTTCTACCACAGAACAAGAAAATGCCAGGTTTCTTTTTGCAACACAATTCAGTGGGTCTCTGATGTAAAAGGAATTCTCAGATTTTTTTGAAAACACTGAAGTCATATCACCTTTGTCTTCTCAAAACTTACAACACGTGATAGAATATGAAACGGTGTGTATATTTTGATTGTTCAGTAATGTTTCCTGGCCATTGATGAGAGATCCATGAATGCAATAGCATGATATAATCAGTACTAGTCTGGGTTTTGATGGTTTATAATGTAATTTATCTGAAGGAAATTTTAGATCAAATAATTGGCATTCTGATCACTGCAAGATGCTTCGTTTTTATAGTGATTAAAAATGTCAATTTAGCTGATTTGTAAGCCTTATAAGAACTTGCTGTTAGAAACTCATCAGAGTTCTTAGGAGAAGGGTCATTTTATATGTGTAGAGATTATAGAGAGTTTAAATCTTTTTGAAGTTATATTTTAGTTTATGATGCAAATCACCTGTCATCCACATATAAATTAACTCCAACACTACCTCAAGGTTAAGCAAGCTTGTTTTAACATCACCTCTTGATCTCTGGACAAAATGGTTTTATATTTCAGTGGACCAATGTGACTACAGCAATACATCACTGCCCAAATAATATATCACCACCCTCATGATAATCTACGGATTATCTTCTAACACCATTGCTTTGTAAAAACATTCTGGAAAATAAAACATTATGTACTTCAATAACCAACTTTATTTAGGTTTAAGAAATTACCTTCTAACTTCATAGTCAAGGCCTGAGAATCACAAAAAAAAATTGAAAATCATTCCAGACAGTGCATTAAAAATCCACTCTCCTTGGCTAACATTTAGCTCAGACACTAGAAAACTCAATTATTGTCTTATTACTGGTAGGGTTATTTCACCTTAGCCTTTTCCAGCTTTATAACACAAAGGGGTACATGTGCAGATTTTTTACATGGGTAATTTGTGTGTCATGGGGTTTGGGTTATAGGTAATTTTGTCACCCAGGTAATCGGCCTAATACATGATAGGTAGTTTCTTTTATCTTCACCCTCTTCTCACTCGCCACCCTCAAATAGGCCCTAGTGTTCCCTTCTTTATGTCCATGTGTACTCAGTGTTAACTCCCACTTACAAGTGAAAACATGCAGCATGTGGTTTTCTGTTCTTGCGTTAGTTTGCCTAGGATAATGGCCTCGAGCTCCATTTTAACAATTTTGATTCTTTCTATCCATGAGCATGGAATGTTTTCTTCATGTGTTTGTGTTGTCTGTGGTTTCTTAGGGTAGTGTTTTGTGATTCTCATTGTAGAGGTCTTTCACCTCCCTGGTTAGCTGTATACCCAAGTATTTTATTCCTTTTGTGGCTGTTGTGAATGGGATTGCATTCTTGATTTGGCTCTCAGCTTGGAAGTTTTTAGTGTATAGAAATATTACTGACTTTTTAACATTGATTTTGTATCCCAAAACTTTACTGAAGTTGTTTATCAGCTCTAGGAGCCTTTGGTCAGAGTCTATGGGTTTTTCTAGGTATAGTCTTATATTATCCATGAAAAGAGATAGTTTGAATTTCCTCTCTTTCTGTTTAGATGTCTTTTATTTCTTTCTCTTGCCTGATTGCTCTGGCTAGGACTTCCAGTACTGTGTTGAGCAGGAGTGGTGAGAGTAGGCAACCTTGTCTTGCTCTGATTCTCAAGGGGAATCCTTCTGGTCTTTGCCCATTCAGTATGATTTTTGGCTGTGGGATTGTCAGAGATTGCTCTTATTATTTTGAGGTATGTAGTTTCAGTGTCTCATTTGTTGAAGCTCTTCTTTATTTTTAATGCCTAGATATAAAAAACAACTGGAAGATATCTTTTTCAATGAGATGTTCTCAAGGTGAATAGTTAACCTTATGCAAGTTGTTCCTCTCTCTCTTTCTCCCAATCAGAGAGTTTACCATATATGAGTCATACACTCCCAATGTGATGGGCTCCTTCAAGTGGAATATCTCCTTTTAAGCAAAAGGCAGAGCAAGCAGAGATTCTCAACTGCCTCTTGAGACCCACCAGAACTGTGACTCTCCTACTTTCAATGCCATGATCCCTGTCCTAGTGGTTGCTTTGGGGTTCTGCCAAAAACACAAAGGTTCCAAAGATATCTCTTTGGTATTGTTTCTTGTTTGACATCCTGAATTTCCCAAGCCCTGCCACTGATAAGGTGCTCTCTCCTCTTTCCTTTTCTACCCAGTATTGCTTTCTTTGTGCCTATACCTCTTAGTCAACACATTAGATTGCTTGTCAAATACCTGACAGAAACTATATTTGCTTGTTCATAGTACTATATTTTTTACTGCTATTTGTATTTCCATTTCCACTACCTTACTAGTAAACTTGATTGTTTCTCTGTTATGTGTCATTATCCATATAAGAAGCAGTACAAAGTAGTGACTTAAGACCATAACCTTAGTGGCAAACTGACTAAAACCAAATTGTAGTTTCAACCATTATCAACTGTGTGACCTTAGAGAAACTATTTAACATCTCTATGCTTCAATACAGCAACCAAAAACTAAACATAATTTATATTGCTAAATCAAAAAATGTTGAAAAGACTCAGGGTCTACAACCCTTGTCTAAACCCTCTGAGACCAGATGTACCCTAGAATAAGAAATTTTTATTTTTAAGGAAAGATTATGTGAAGTATATACTATGTATTAAACAGTACCCCGTAATAGACTTTGGAAAACATCTCGTAGTCAAATACATCAAGAATTCTACAAGCAAATATAGAAATATTTCCACTAAGTTGGATAAATAAACACTAAAAATAGCTGTACAGCAGTTCTGGTCAAGTTCTGGCATCACGCAAATCCAGGGTGAGTCAGGTTTTGTTGCCAAATGAATTATGGAAAAAAAATATGTTTCAGAGCTGGAACCATATTAGTATAGCCAAGTGTTTGACACATACAAGTTCCCACCAAAATGTTGTCTATGATTATTAACATTATCAGTGAAAACATTTCTTGAGTGCCTATCACATGTTATTTATTTTGACATATATTACTGTTTCATGGAACTGCTTAGTTAAGGTCCAGGACTCTTTCTTATCATCAGTCTCTGATTGATAATATTTTCTCTTTTTAAGAGTGTGAGTGAAATATTCACAACTTCAGGAGACAGGATGTCAGAAGAGTTTTCTAACAAAATCCCTTTATTTTATCCTCTAAATTGGTTTAACATTCAGATATGGTCCATGCCAATTTCTAATCTCATGGTGGGAAAGGCTTCAAGTAGAATGGGAAATAGCTGCCAATCTCATCCCAGATGCTCACCCCACCGCACCCCTCCTCAATAAAGAATGGTTCATAGCCTCTCAAGTCCCTTCACCATATCTGGTTTCTGGACCTGAGGTGGCCCGCCTGCCTCTGTTGTCCTTGAGATGATGGACGGTGTGGACATCCAATTACTGCCTTTTCCTTACAATTTGAGCCACTGAGATGTGGATATCCCATATCTTCTACTGCATATTACATAGTAGCAAGATTGCAGAAAATGTAATCTCAAGTTACAAGACACACAAGGTATAGAATGCTCCTTGTTCTTGTTTTCTTTCCTCCTTAAATAAATTTTCTCCTGGGGCTCAGGCAGGTGAAGACAAGATCCATCCTTGGCTAATGACAGCTTACCGAATCTCTGTGTTCACAGATGAACCTTATTCTAAGCCAGCTGGCCCAGGCCTTGATCTTCAAAGCACACTTCATACATTTTAAACCCAAACTTACTCAAAATCCTGTCTAAATGATAGTAGAAGTTACCATAATTTTCTGCCAGAAGATTTCTGTAAGTACCCTGAGCCCTCCTTTTCTTTCTTTTTTTTGGGCAGGGAGGGTGGGGATGGAGTCTTGCTCTATAGCCCAGGCTGGGGTGCAGTGGCATGATCTCAGCTCCCTGCAGCCTTTGCCTCCCGGGTCACCATTCAGGCAATTCTCCTGCCTCAGCCTCCTGAGTAGCTGGGATTATAGGCATGTGTCACCATGCCCAGATAACTTTTTTATTTTTAGTAAAGACAGGGTTTCATCATGTTGGCCAGGCTGGTCTTGAACTCCTAACCTTGTGATCCACCTGCCTCAGCCTGCCAAGGTGCTGGGATTGTAGGCATGAGCCACATCGCCCGACCCCTGAGCCCTAGTTTTCATTTTTACTGTTTGATTATTACAGACCTAATCAAAGTAATATTGTATAATTTTTTGTATATGTAGGCTGGTCCCTGTTTTTCAATTTTTTATTGATAAATTACCACAAATTAAATAAAAGAAATTATATATATATACACATATATGGTATATGTACAAATATGAATAGATAGAAATAGATACAGATATTTCCTGTAAAAAGCCTGTCTAGAATTTGTACCCCACCAAATCTTTTTTTGGGGCACATCTCATTTATACAGTCATTGAAATGTGAAATTCCCTCAGGAGGCCACTTGATTTCTAGCCCCAAATCCCTCACGTTCTGAACATTTGATATGGTGGTGCCCTTTAGGATCACTGCCAATTGAACCTAAAGTCTGTGGCCATTACTCCACAATTATATCAGGCTATGAAACAAGCTCTTAAAGGAAGGCAGTTTTTCAAGCCACACGATGGTGCTTTTAAAGGGAATACAATACTTAATTAGAAAACGAGTCTCCTGAAGCGCCTGGCTGCAAGGTCAGCTCTGCATACTTGCTTCCTTGGTTGGCAGAGAATCTGTTAAGGGACATTTCTGGGAGCCCATTCTGTAAAAGCCCCAGGATGAAATAGGTTGGCAGGTGATTCTCTGGAGCTTCACTTGGGCAACTTTATAATTCTCTGACAGATTTCTTCTAAAGCTATTCCCACACAGCAATACCCTAGTACCTCAGCTTCTCCCCCTGCTTCCTACCAACCACGGAAGGAGAAACTGGGTTGCTAAGGAACCTGTTGTAATAACACCTGATGGAACTAACACTTGTCAACTAATAACAGTTTAGTGTGAATAAACTTATCAGAATCTTCTCAAGTGAATTAATATTTGTCAGCTTCTGAAGGGCTTGGGCCCTATTTTTATTTATCTTTATTTCTATTCACATCTAGTACAGTGCTAAATAAATGTTTGCGGAGTGTCAGCTGAGGTCAGCCAACTCCACCATATTGCTCTCAGCTGGCTCTTCCAAATTGGGAATGTGGAGGAGGAAGACGATCTTTTTCTAGTTGCTGGGACTTGTTGCTTGAGACAAAGCTGTAAGCACTACAAAGATGTGGTAGCTTTTAGAGGAGAGATGGAGGGTGGCAGAACTTACCTGCTATTATTAGGTGAGAAGGGGGAAAGTAATATTTCGGATTCAGAATCATTCACCAAATGCTAAGATGGATATTGTGAATATTGCCGCCTAAAGCATAATGGAATAGCTCTAAAAATGACTGCCCATAAGACTTTTGGAGTCTCTGTAGGTGTTCTCCATTAGTCGATGCTGTAATTTAGGTGTGACTGCCCCACCTGTAGAAGAGTGGTTAAATGGCGCTTTGATAATAGCATATAGAAATCAGGATTGGCATCATTTTGTTCATTCCCATTTCCCATGCATCCACATTTAAGACTTCTAGGTAAGCTACAATGAACATTTCAACATTATGAGAAATGTAGATGACATAAAATTTAATTTCATTTAATTTATGGAATGCAGAATAATAACTCCTTGTATACTAGGACAAGTAAGAGGAAGGGAAAATCTAATCTGGTTTGCCAAGCCTCTTTCTTCTCTACCTCTTTAGCATTAACCAAGACTCACTGTAACATGTATTACAAGGATAATTCACTGGTGTGGTTCTTTGTTATTTTACTTTCACTAGAAATGTAATTACAAAGCAAATCATATTACCTTGATGACAGAGACAAAGTATGTCAGAAATGGCATTATTGCTGCTAAATTGCAGAAAACACAGACTTCATTCCCACTTCTAATTTATCACAATAGTGATAAAAGGTCTGACTGCTCCTAAACAGTGAATTTGAATGAGATTTATTTGCATTTTGTCACTGATGAGCAGAACTAATTTTTTTTGGAATCAATTATAGAATTTATGATGTATCTTCACTGCTCTTTATGGTAGTAGTGTATACAACAGTAACAGTCCATGGTGTTCTTTTTGGAAGAACTTTTTTTCCTAAGTTCTTATTGTTCCAAGGACAAATTTAAAGTCATGAAGGTGATAAGTAGCTTTTTTGATTTAAGAAAATGAAACAGAGCTCAAAGATGTATGAACTTCGTGCAGGTCAGATTTATGTGCCATTTCCCAGGAGGGAAAAAAATCACCACCCACTTAATTTCACGTGCCTCCGCACCCTGAGCCTGTGGGACATGATGAAATAGTGAGTGTATACTTCCGCTTTCTCACTCTGATGAGACCTGCTCTAAGATGTAACCTTTGTGTTCTTGTTCAGGCCAGCCCCAATGGCCAACATCTGTCTGGAAGAGCTTCGAACAGACACTTACCACCTTGCATGCTACCTTCTCCTCTTCCAGTCCATCCAGAGGATTCCCTTCACATGCTCAGAGCTTTGGAGACAAACCAGAGAATCCAGTCATGACCTTTCAATCCACTGAGGGGACTTCATGATCTGATTTTAGGTGTCTTATGAGCCATTCTTAGTTCAGATGTTGTTGTCCCAGGTGATTTCTTTCCTCTTTAAAGACTTTTCCGGCCGGGCGTGGTGGCTGACGCCTGTAATCCCAGCACTTTGGGAGGCTGAGGCGGGCGGATCATGAGGTCATGAGATTGAGACCATCCTGGCCAACATGATGAAACCCTGTCTCTACTAAAAATACAAAAATTGGCCGGGGGCAGTGGCTCACGCCTATAATCCCAGCACTTTGGGAGGCCAAGGCTGGTGGATCATGAGGTCAAGAGATCAAGACCATCCTGGTCAACATGGTGAAACCCCGTGTCTACTAAAAATACAAAAATTAGCTGGGCATGGTGGCGTGCGCCTGTAGTCCCAGCTACTCGGGAGGCTGAGGCAGAATTGCTTGAACCCGGGAGATGGAGGTTGCAGTGAGCCGAGATCATGCCACTGCACTCCAGCCTGGCACCTGGTGATGGAGTAAGACTCTGTCTCAAAAAAAAAAAAAAAAAAGAAAAAAAAATGAACAACAAAGATTTTTCCATGTAATTCTTCCTCCCCAGCCCTTGCCCTAGTATGTCAATGCAGTGACATGGTTCTTCCAGGATCTTTCTGACAAGAGAGGAAAAGAAAGAATCTTTCTTTTTTAGGGTAAGAGCAAGAAAAAGGTCTCAGAGCTCAGAGTGATATCAAGACTGACAATGTTGAGTTTCACCCTAACTCTGTAGTCCTGGAAACAGTGAACATTAAAGAAATCACCCCGTCCTTTGTGTTCTAGGAAATAACGTACTGCAAAGAACCACCTTTCCCCCATTTGTCTTAGAAACGACTCACAGATGCCCCCTGTTTACCTATTACTAAGCCAGACACTCATAAATGATTAGCTGAACTACTTGCTCCAACTGGTTAATCAGAACTAAATACTCCCTACCCAAAGGTGTAACATATCTCTCCTTCCATCTTCCTTGAACCTTGTTTGAATCACCTTCCGCCTGAGCCAGCATACAACTACTCATTTAGGACCCATCCCTGCCAAGAATAGGCTGACCTCTCTGATCTACTCTCTCACCAGGCCCCTCTTATATCATTTTTCCAAACCTGGTTGTTTCTAGCCGTGTTATTCCTGTCTATAAAAGAAAAACCCTTTTCTGCCTATTGTTATAGATACTTGCAGATCTCATGATCAGAACATTATTCCTATTGCAACGGTTCCCTTCCCCAAATCGTACCACTTATTGGTATCTTAGGCCAAGGTAAATACCTAGACATTGCTTTCCTAAGAAGCCAGTTATCTCTTATCCTCTCTCGTCTCTCCCTCTCTCTTTCTCTTTCTCTGTCTCTCTCTCTCTCTCTCTCTCACACACACACACACACACTCTCTCTCTCTCTCTCTTCCAGAAAAACTATAATATTGCAATTTATGTTTCTCTGATTAAAAAAAACAAAACAGATGTGGTGATTGGTGAGCTACTAAACACACTTTTCTTTATATTTGAATTTCTATCTCTCTGTGATCCTCCCTCATTGCCTGGCAATCCCAAACTCCTAATTGAGATTTCTGTTTGACATAGATGTGTCTTTCAAAACCCATTGGTAAAGCCAGTTAGTTTAACTCGGAGGAAAAACAAGCTTAGAAAATGTAAGCAATCCTTGTTTTAATTGTTTCTTTTCCCTCTCAGTAAACAGAGTATGCATTGGCTAAAAAATGTCAAACTGTCATATTTGACTGAATAAACTGTGAGGGTTTAGATTGAATTAATAATGTTTATTCTAAACTGGTCTTGTTGTGGTATTTTCTTTTCTTATGATTCAGTCATGTGTTTTAAGTTAAAAACAGTATTTATTTTGCAGAGCATTCATCACTAGCCAGGGCCTATGTCAACTTTCAAGGTTTAAGTCTTTTCAAATGAAATTTAAAGAACCACTATTCTTCCTATCAGAGTAAAACACATTCTAAATCCTAATAAATCTGTTTCTTTAATATGCCACTTGAAGTACAATAGTGCAAACAAAAACACATAATGGGTTCCTCTCGAGAGAAAGGAAAATGTATTCACTTTTGATGAAAGATCTTTTGATAATTCACTCTTGACTTCACCACTTGATTTATATCATCTTCCCACATTAATTTGTTTTTAATTTTTTTCTGCCTTCTAAGGTTTTTCTCATTTCGGTGACGTATACGTGACAGATGAGGTTGATGAACTAGAGAAATACAGATTCTAACTCAGATGAAAAGCTTAAATTATTCTGCAGTCCCGTAGAATTCACACACAAAACGGAGAAGTCTGAATTTCCAAGGGCTTGATGTTACATTTTCTAAAGAAGTGATGAAATCAACAGCAGTAAAAGAAACATTAAAATATAGTATATTTCTTTAGCCAATACTGAATGACCCTCTGGAGTGTACTTTTCCCCCCGTCTTCAGGCAATTTAATTGTATACACTAGAAGTGATGGTGAAACTACAGAAGCACAGTAAAATTCATTCTTTATTATAGATCTTAATTTCAAAAACTGTGTTCCTTTTTTAAAATTTATTTTAATTTAGGATAAAGTAAATAACTTATTTGACTATCTTCAGTTAAGGAAGGAAGTTAATAGATGACAATGCCTTCAAGGTGAAAGTCCTTGTTTTTAAAAGTAATACCTAATACCATTACAAGTGCAGCCTGTGCACATTTATATAGAAGTTCAATTATTTCAATCCTGTTCTGTTTTCCACCAATCAAGTTAGAAGCTACTTATTGGATCATTTTTCTTTACTCTGTCTCAGTAACATGAAATATGTTTTAGTAATATTCTTTTCTTCATGATTAGATTATATCAATGTGTTTTATGTATCTTCTCAATTGTCCTTTAATTTCAACCTACACCCATTGCAAAGATGATTGATTTGAGGATATGGCCCTATCTGGAATTCTGGCATCCCACCTCTGCCTTCTGAAGTAAGACTCATTGTATATCAGCTTCATTCTCTTTAAAATGGAATTATGTTGAATATGAAATAGAATCATGTATTTAAAGCATCTAACTAATACTTGGGAAACTATTCCTTCCTTCCTTCCTTCATTCATTCATTTATTCTTCCACATTTAGTACTTAGTTGAGGATGATGTGTTCTATTTACTCAAATTTTTAAATTTCTTCCCAAAAATGAGTACTAGAAAAGTACTTGTCTTGTTTTTCGAGTAAGATCAACTCATAAAATAGGAAACCAGGGTAATTCATTTGTTTTTTTCTTAAAAATGCATTTTTTTCTTATGCTTTCCTTTGCGTATACATCAAAGCAACTTTATTCTATTCCAGTACTGAGGGTGGGGTGTGGGGAGGGAAGTAAATTCCTCAGAAATATGTAGGAAAAGGAATAAAATCCTCAGGAATAAACCAGTTTAGTTAACTTATTACATAACATTCCTGGCATAATCCTTGTGTTCGGATCTCTGAACTAGAAGTTTTGGCTTATATGCTTAAATTAAAGGAACTTTAAACTGCATCTACAGCAACATACAGCAAAGACTATTCTATTAATAACATCCTCTCAGCTTTATCATGGGTATCTCTATCATGCAAAAGTCACCTAGTTATTACAGCTTACCAGTAGGAGATTCTGTACAGTCTGTGGCATTATGTAATATCTTCAAAATGTATGCTTGTGGCTGGATTTGACCACTTAATTCTTAAATTTTAATTTCTATATGGACTCATGTTTTCAAAGCCATCACATAAGTGCTTTAAACTACAGCATTCCCTAGCAACTCGCCTACACAACCGACTTATTTAGATGTGTTCGATGAAATTGTATGGGAGGAGATTTCTTGAGAAGCCTTTTTTTTTTTCTATTTTGTTTTTAGTCACAGAGAACTGATATTTTTTTCCCACTAATAAATGGCCTAATAATTAATGCTTATCAGTGTGAATTTTGGAAGAAGATATTTACAAATACTGTTTAAGTTTTATGCATCCATGCTTAAATACACTATTTTAATAAGGGACACCCCCATGTTTTATTAAGAAGTATGTTTTTTGAAAATCTGGTTCTAATATTCTTATAACTTATTGCTTAATCATTTGTATATTTAAATTAAGAATTCCTTTATGTGGCCTGACTATCAGGATTCTTTTTCAAAGAATAATGTGATAATATATTGACCAAAGTGGAATTCTATAGTTGTCGTGTTTATATTAGGTAGTAGTCATATAAACATAATTGCCATTAATCCCCATGAAAACCTTGCAAATGTATCTATTTTATGAAACAAAAAATGTGAGTCAGAGAATAGAACTGGCTCAACTCACAGTACTAATCCCAAGCAACATTGGAATTTGAACTCAGTAATCCTAATATACAAGCCCAGTCTTGAACTTTATCTTGTATTCCGATGCTGTGTATATGTTATCCACACACAGTTTCTGGCACACAGTTAGTCTCAAAAATTATTTGTTGAAAGATTAATAAATAGTAAGTATTTGATAAATCAATATCTTTTAAATTATTTCATTGTATATTATATTTTTATATTTTCATAAAAGCAAAGGCAAATGGCCAGATCTCATATATGTTAGTCTTATCAGGGGAAGAATTCTTCAGAGAAGATTCACAAAGCAATAGAAGTAGCTGATGTGGGGTTTGCTGTTGTCCATTGCACTTTGGCTAGGACAGATATCTGACTTGGGAGAGAAATCTCAGATGTTAATGCTGTATGATTTTTAAGATGCATGATTATAAAGCACTGATTCTTTCTCTGTCATGGGCAGGAGTCTGACCCTCATGGTTGCAGCTCTTTGGTGTACTGACTAATGGTATGACCTGCTACTTCTGCTGCCTTAGTTTAAGGAGTACCAGCTCCTCTCCTAACTTAATCATGGACTAGAGTCCACCTGTAGTGCTACTCCTAATGTGATCCCATAGACAGGTGATCTATCTTGATGTGGCAGATAGGTGATCCATTCACCACTTCAGCATTCTACCAGCATTATTTGCCTTAAGCACTTGTATGTTGCAAATTTCATCAAAACTTGCAGAAAATATTTGAATACGTGTATGTACATTATTGTTTTTGTAATTATTTTATTTTACATGTGTTCATAAATGTTGCTATCGGTAACATATCTCCTTGATATAATATGTTTCATGCCTCTTTGAGTTCATTTTACTTTATTTTCTTCTCTTTGGTGGAAAATATATGATTTCAAAGAAAAAAGATGATTCATGAAGGAGAATAGCAATGATGAAGATTATGATGATAAGACTGAATAAGTATTGGAATTATCTTTGCTTAATGATTCTTTTGCCGAGCTAGGCCTGATTTGCTAAGAAGAATAGATAGAACAGTCACCTACCTGGCATGATGTAAGAGAATCAAGGAAACTTCTTTGTTCCTCAAACGCTCCCTTTTCTATTGACTAAGTTTTGCAAAATCCTAAAGTAAAAGATTGCTCTGTTTAATTAAAGGCTTAAAATGACAGTTCTCCTGGGAGAGCTTACAGTGAACAACTGTCAATCCCTTTTGTGTGAAAGAATTTCTGAAAAGTTAATAAGAAAAGGAATTTAGAGGGGGGCCACTGGCAAGGAGAGCCTCTATTAAGTTACTGCATAATAGAATAAGATGGTGAGGGCAGCCATTCGATGGAAAAATGTCATTGATGTCATTAAAGACACTTTGCCTCTTCAAAGATTTTTCTATTCCGAATGCTGCCCTAGCTTATGATTTATCAAGTGGCAGTTGCTTATTCTATTTTTAAAGTTTACATATGTTCAACATCTGGATAATTATAGAAAAATTCCATCTGACTCCCAACATATTTGGGCATGTGGAAATAAATGGCTAACAACTACTGTTTTTTTAACCTTTTTTATAGACTGGAAAAAGTCATAATGTCAAATGATATTCCAAGATCACCCTGAGCATTTTAAATTAATCTATTTCAGAAAAGAATAAACATCAAAATGATAAAATGAATAACTTTTTCTCTACACTGAGTATCATGGATAAAACTATGGAGCCATCTCATTCAGCTAAATTACATATGATTTTAGTACCACTGTGTACCCCAGGGGAATATGAAGGCAGCATATGAATTGATTTATATTCTATTGTTTTCATTCAATGGAGTCAAGAAGTAAATAAGCATTGTGATAAAGATGTATATATCGTGCTACACAATGTTTTACGTTTTTGGACTTGGTCTTAAGCTGCCTTTTATCTCGATTTTTTTTTTCTAGTACAAGTGTGTTCATAATTTGTTTGGATGTAACAAAACCCATTCATAATTATCTAGTCAGTACCTGGAGCAATCTTGGTGTATCCCATAAAATATAACAACAAGAAGTTCAGCCAGGCCTTGTAAGGGATTGAAATTGGGAGCACCCAAACAAGGCGATCAAGGCAACCCAGAAACCAACACAATGAAATTATCCCCATCTCTCTCTGCCTCTTTTGGATCCGTCAGACTCTTAATCCTACCTTCCTTAGCACTTGACTCTTCTGGAGTTGGGGTTTCTCTGCTTGTCTAATAACAAAGCTGGTAGGTAACCATGGTTGACCCATTCCTAATTTTACAAGTTCTTCTGAGTCCAGCACTTGGAATCTGTTAGAATTTAAAATTCTTGAGAGAGTGAATCTGATTGGCCTAATCCGGGTCAGGGTTTCATGCATTTGTAATTTCATCTCCTCAACATCATGAGCCAATTTTTGAATTATCAAGGGATTTTCCGAGTTACCTCATCTTCAGACCTGTCCAAATATTTGAAGTACAAAAATATTTGAACTGGTATGTGATTCATTGTGGATGTTTTCTTCCAAGCCAACAGTAGCCATCCTGATAACATTAGGGTCATTGGTATCTGTCCATATGTATAAATATATATTGCAATTTCCTCAAATAAGCAACCACTTCAAGGCTTTTAAAAGTTATGTTTCAGTGACTTGTTTTAGTACTCAACATATGAAATCATGAGGTAAAACCTCAAAATTAAATCTCAAACTTTTTTTTGTGGTACCAATTTGTTCCATTCTAATATTTCTACCAGATTCAGTCAGGCCTCTTCAGTGTAAGAAAGGAATATTTTAAAAACACACAAAATTCCTATTATAATTTAAGATTTAGCCCAGTTATTACTGTGAAGCACATTCACTGTGCACTGATTACCAAGTGGTCGGAGTCTGGTGAGACAGACAGTCACATACAAGTTACATGATGTGGCTTTATTACTTACAGGTAGGCAACAAAGATGACAGAAACCTAAGATTCAAAAGCCATTCTCCCAAGGTTCAAGAAAGCTGTCAAGGACAGATGGAGTCTGATCTGCATGTGCCCCACTTGTGCCGCAGCTGAGGGACCCAGGAAAGAAGCCCACCCTGGGTTTTATGTCCTGGGCCACGGAACTCATTGAGCTAAAGCTTGAAGGACATCCTGTTTCTAGAGGGGGAGATTGGAACGGGACCAGGGCTTTCCAGTCCCTGGCTGTCTCATGATATTACATTCGAAGCACATTCTACAGATATTCTTGAGAACTGTAAGTGAGAAAGGAGGGAGAAGTAGGTCATTCCAAGGCCACCTGGGGAACTTTCTTTTGTCCCTCACAATTTCCCCTATGCAGCCGCCTCGTGCAACTAAAAAGACCCACCCCGCTGCTCCTATAACATAGGAAATATGACACAGCTGGCATTATTGTTTGTAAATGTTTAATTTTCTATTATGAATTAGGCAAACCAGCTTTGATAGGGCAGAAAAATTGTCCGGTTAACTCTGCATTCTCAGAGCCTACTTAGCTCAGTGATGAGTATATGGCAGGCATACAGTAAAAGTCAACAATCACTTAAAAATAGCTAAGCATAGCATGACAATTATAGTATTATGGAATTACAATGCTCTGTGGCCAAATGAAGGTTATCCTATTCTTAGTTACAGATTTATCCAGAAATGACTACTTATCTCAGACTTAGTCTTTGCTATACATGTTTCTTTTCACATATTTTGAAGGACTCCAAGAAGAGAGTAGTATTTATATAAAACAATACAGAGAACACTCGTTTTATAAATGAGAACTGTGTCTGGGTGTGGTGGCTCATGTCTGTCTGTCATCCCTGCACTTTGAGAGGCTCAGGCGGGTGGATGGCTTGAACTCAAGAGTTCAAGACCAGCCTAGGCAACATGGTGAGACCTCGTTACTGCTAAAAAAATAATAATAAAAATGATAAAAATAAAGGCCAGGCATGGTGGTGCATGTCTATGATTCCAGCTACCTGGGAGGCTGCGGTAGGAGGATCACATGAGCCCAGGAGGGTAGAGGTCACAGTGAGCCAAGATTGTGCCACTGCGCTCCAGCCTGGCTGACAAAGTCAGACCCTGTCTCAAATAAGTAAATAACTGTGTGAAAATTTATGCAACAACGATGATATCGACATGTGGCATATAGATCAGTCTAGCATCATTTTTAGAGTAAGTTTTAAATATATTAGCACAAAATCACATAATTTTTGACCCAAGATGCTTATGAAAACCCAGGTTATATTTTTAGAAATCACCTTATACATTTATTAAATTATAATGACAGGTCAAAATATTTTAATGAAGGAGTATATAAAGAAAAGTGAAGTATAACAGTGTCACATTTTAAGTCACAAACTTGGCAATTAAATATATTGCAGTCTGTTGTAGCTTAACAACAATGTCTTTCTGCCTTTCTCAGTATCTTTGTGTTACGTACCTGGACTTGAGACTTTGTTTCTGTGTTTGTCAGTGTGTATTGCTCTACCTGAGACTGGCTAATTTATAAGGAAAAGAAATTTATTTGGCTTATGGTTCTGCCGGCTGTGCAGGAAGCATGGTGCCAGCATTGCTCCCGGTGAAGGTCTCAGGATGCTTACAATCACGGTGCAAGATGAAGGCGAGCCAGCCAGTCACACGACAAGAAGGAGCAAGAGAGACAGGGAGGAGGTGCCAAGCTTTTTTTTTTTTCTTTTTTTGAGACAAAGTCTTGCTCTGTCACCAGGCTGGAGTGCAGTGACACGATCTCACCTCACTGTAACCTCTGCCTCCAAGGTTCAAGCAATTCTCCTGCCTCAGCCTCCCGAGTAGCTGGAACTACAGTCATGTGCCACCATGCCCAGTTAATTTTTATAGTTTTAGTAGAGGTGGGGTTTCACCCTGTTAGCCAAGATGGTCTCGATCTCTTGACCTTGTGATCTGCCTACCTTGGTCTCTCAAGTGCTGGGATTACAGGCGTGAGGCACTGTGCCCAACTGACAAGCTCTTTTAAACAACCAGCTCTCCTGAGGTCTAATACAGCAAGAACTCACTCATCGCCATGTGGATGGTGCCAGGACACTCATGAGGGATTCACCCTCAATATACAACACCTCCCACTAGGCCTCAACTGCAACATTTGGGAATCATATTTCAACATGAAACTTGAAGGGAACAAATATCCAAATAGTATCTGTCTCCATCCTCTTCTACTTCTGTCTCTGGGTGATGTTTGGGCACCATGGGAACATATATAATGTTATGTTGTCTTTATCTACTGGCTTCTGGGTACTTCCAGTTGAGGTGTCAGCAATCTTGCCTGCTTTCAGTCCTTGGCCTCTGTCCTTGTTACATCTTCTGTGAAGTGTGTAAGTGTCCTTTGTGCAAGAAAATTTCCTTCTGTTGCCCAGGACACACACTTTGGTTATTGCCAGGATTCATGACACTGGGATATCAAAGTATCTGACTTTGAGCTATCTACTAAACACCCACTAAGTGTCATGTAAAAACTTTTGAACTTCTTTTACGCTTTTCCCTGGCTCTGGAGCATGAGAGGTCACCGTCAGGATCCGTTCTCTGCCTAATCACATCATATCATCATTAATACTTTGTGGCAACTGCCTTATGTCGTCAAGCTGCTTCTCCAAGGGGTTTTGAAATTTTATAAACTATTACATGAACATAAGGAATAAACTCTTGTCCATTTATAAAGGTATTTCTAACAACTTCTCCTTGAATTTTGATTCTGAGATTGAAACACTACTTGCTACCTTTCACTTCTGCTTTCCCCGGGTCCTTTTTAACTCCAGGACTGGAAGGCCCTTTCTATTTGGAGGTATGCTGCTTTCCATTATGGCATAAACTGTTGTGTTCCCCCTAAAAGTCATACGTTGAAGCTTTAACCTCCAATTTAATAGTATTTGCAAATAGGGCTTTGAAGAGATGAATAAGTTTAGTTGCAGTCACGAAAGTGGGGAGCTCATGATGAACTTAGCACCCTTATAAGTAGACACCAGGAAGTTTTCTCTCTCTCTTTGCCATATGAGGACACAGTGAGAAGGAGGCCATCTGCCAATGAGGATGAGGACTCTCACAAGAACCAGACCATGCTGGCACACTGATCTCAGAGTCCAGCCTCCAGAACCCATTAAAAAAAATTACCTGTTGTTTAAACCACCCCTTTATGGTATTTTGTTACGGCAGTCTCAGCTGAGTAAGACATATTATAGTCTATTTTCCTGCTATATGGCTTAATCTTAATTGACCAATGCAATTTACCAAGAAGGCAAAATATACTGTTGCTATTTAAAAAGCATCGTTGGGGCCAGGCACAGTGGCTCATGCCTGTAATCCCAGCACTTTGGGAGGCCAAGGCGGGCGGATCTTGAGATCAGGAATTCAAGACCAGCCTGGCCAGCGTAGTGAAACTCCATCTCTACTAAAAGTACAAAAATTAGCCAGATGTGGTGGCATGCTCCTGTAGTCCCAGACACTTAGGAGGCCAAGGTGGGAGAATCACTTGAACCCGGGAGGCGAAGGTTTCAGTGAGCCGAGACCACGCCATTGTACTCCAACCTGGGTAACAGAGTGATACTGTCTCAAAAATAAAAACAAAAACAAAAAAACCATCGTTGATGTTACAGACAAAAAAACACAAAGAAGACCTCAAATTCAGAGGTCAAATAATGAGAAATCAAACACATTATTTTTTCCAACTATGGTTTACAGTCCACTATTGGACTGAGAAAACAGTGAAACAGATCACAGCCGGTCCTTTTCTCAGTGTTTTAGAATATAGTAAAATAGAGTGGAAAATATTAGAGTTTGCTTGTGACATTTTTTATTATTTAGTTATGGATGAGAATGTTTGCTCCACATGTGTATACAGTTAATAATGTAAAATACTTTTCCTCCTGAGACATGGACTATTAGTATTACAACTGGCATACTCAAAGAGATGAAGATATATGTGAATCCCCTCATTCCAAGTCTCTGTTGCCCTCAATAAAGAAACACTGGCAACAATACCTTCTGAAAGGGACAATGACCTTGGAAATCAGTGTGGGATTCTGTGCTCCCAGTTTTTCCCCCCTCTCCATTGTACTCACGTTAGCTTTACTTGTATGGGGTTTCAAAATTAATGGGGACACCTCCATAAGCACCACTTTTTTTTTAGTTCTTTGATATTTGATAGATTTCCTTCAACTTTACCCATACTTGTCCTGATCTTGTTCTGACTCCCTTACTATCCACCAAACAAGTCCATTTAGCTTCTCTGAAGAAACATTTTCTTTGTTTGGAAAATAAGGGAGTTGGTCTTTCTTTTATTTAAAGGCCATTCCATCCCCCAAATGCTATAATTCTTTGGCTTTGCTTTTATATTAAAGGATTGTACCTATGACAGCGTTTCTCAGCTGGGGATTTTATGATCAGCCTCTCAGGATCTGATTTATTATCAAGGAAAATTAAACTTCAAAATTTTTTCCATAAACTTGTTTGTTTTCTTAGCCTGGGTAACCCAGGCACATTTTTCTGGGTGAGTGGCTTATGCAAAGGCTTGGGAACTTCCAGTTGTTTAGCATAGTGGGAGCACATTGTATTGTATGAGGGAATAGAAGATGAAATAAGAGAGAGAAGAAGGAGTGGATCACGAGGAGGATTGTAATCTAAATTGAGATTTTTCTTTCTTTCTTATTTTTTTTTTTTTTGAGACAGAATTTCGCTCTTATTCCCAGGCTGGAGTGCAGTGGCATGGTCTCGGCTCACTGCAACCTTCGCCTCCTGGATTCAAGCAATTCCTGCCTCAGCCTCCCAAGAAGCTGGGATTACAGGCACCCTCCACCACACCAGGCTAATTTTGTATTTTTAATAGAGATGGGGTTTTACTATATTGGTCAGGCTGGTCTGGAACTCCTGACCTCAACTGATCCACCTGTCTTGGCCTCCCAAAGTGCTGGAATTACAGGCATGAGCCACCATGCCCAGACTTAAGTTGAGAATTTTGAACTTTATCCAGAGATCAATTTGTGTCTATGTAGAGTAGGGGTGGGTTCATAGGCACATTTGTAGTATAAGAGGATAAGAGGAATGCATTAAAAGGGAGAAACAAAATCAGATTTTTGTTTTAGAGCCATTGCCAAGACATAGAACAGATTGGTGGTAACAAAAACTTGGGTCTAGTCAGGGAGACTCTAATGTTACCTAAGTGATAAATGATATTTGTCTGCACTAGGGTGTAAATGGAAAGTTAGAAGAGATGTACGAAAATTGGAGAGAGACTTTCTAGGTAGAATCAACAAGAATTGATATTGGGTTAGGTTTGGAGGATAAGGGAAAGGAAGAGGTGGGTGATGACTTTGGCATCTGGTTTGTGTAACTAGATATCTAGAGATGAACTGGCCATCTTCTGACAGTATGTCAATAAATGGTGGAATAGGAAGTAGGAAGAATATAGAAAAGATATTAGTCTGGAGAGCAGGAGAGAAATCTACCTGGACAGGCACTCTGGTGTTACCCATGTGGGAGCTCATTTTGATGCATTATGAATTTGTACACATTTCTGTAGCAGCATTACACAGCCAGTAGAAACTGAGAAGTTTATTAGCCTAGAATTGGGGAGAATGCAAAATATAGACACAAGTTCAGACGGCTTTCTACAAATGCTGATCAGCCATTAAAATCTTAGGTAAATGTTTTAAGCAGATTAATGTGGGTCTTGTTGCACCCACAGGATCAACACCTATAAGGGGGAGAATGGAAACAGGATTGGACAGAAAGAATTGTTGAAATACTGAACAATGATAACAAATGACTCAGCCAGTTTCAGTGGGAGATCTGGCGCTGAGATAGTCCTTTAGCTTTACCTCTTTGAGGCAAGGAGGCCTGGCTTATGTACCCACAGTGGACCTGGCCTGGATCAGGATGGGCAATGTCACCTTCGGTGAGTAACTCTCTTCCTTAAGATCCTGGTTCCCAAAGTGTGCTTCCCAGAACATCGGGAGTTACCCTGGTGCTTGCTAGAAAGGCAGAATGGTGGATTCCACCCTAGATTTACTAAATCAGAAATTGGGGGAAGAGCCACCTGAGCTTTAAGCTCACCCAATCCACACTGAAATTTCAGAGCCCCCGGCTTCAAGAAATTTTGAGGCATACTCAGTTGAAAGTTGCCAGCAGTAACTCAGCAACTGGGAAATGAGTTTCTCATTCCTGCAGGAGGAAAATGAGGGTCACACCATGGCCTCATCAATTGGTAAAGTCAGAAAGTCCAGGCAAGAGGCAGTAGCTTCTATTTTGAGTTAGAAATATTGAGAGCAGTTTTAGTTGGAAGAACACAGAGGAAAAACTAAAGTATTTGAATATTAATTTTGAAAATGTACTATGGAGCATTCTTTTTTATGTATTGCCTTTTTCTTTTTATCAGCTATTCACCTTATATATAAAATTAAGTATTTTTAATATTAACAACTCCTTTGAAGTCAACTATGATTACAACAAATACTAACAGTTAAGGAGTTTTATGTTGTGATTAAGCAATACAATATTTTACTAGTTCAAATAGTTAACTGTAACTTGCAATATGTTTTTCCCCTTTATTATGTACAAGCTGGCAATAATTTAAAAAGAAGCCCTTGAAAGTAAGTTAAGTTCCATTATATAGAAATATTAATCTGAAACAAATATATCTTTCCCTTGCTATTTAGCATATAAGTTAAATTTTGTTAGAATAAACTACCTAATAATTCCTTAAAGCACTTATAAGATTGTATAAAACCTTATTTTAAACCTACATTCAATCAATTCTTTTCCAAGGCCATTGGTTATATATACATTTCATTGCTGAGCTTCTGTGTCTTAAATCCTTATAACACCAACCTTGACTGGAGAAATATTCATTGCCAATGAACACTTTATTAAATGCACAGAGCAATTTGATGGTTCAGTTCATCAAAATCTAGATGCTATGAGGTGGACATCTTCAAATTTTCTCACTGCTCAAGGCTGGTAGAAAATTGCAATTCATCTTGAAACGGGATAAAATATTTACTTCTGCAAAAGCCAGTAAGATTTCTATGCCATCTGAAATAGAATAAATGCTTCCTGGAAAATAGAAACAAAAATACAAGATTTAAAGATCCCTGAAGAAGGAGATTCAGATATTTGGTTTAGTTACTACCAAAAGATAATTAGTAGCCCTTTAGGAAGAAAGTAAGATGTAAATCTCTCAATAGAGCCAATATAGAACAAGTTGAAATATGAAGAAAACACTAAACAGGCAAAGAACATTATAATGCAGAAATATATGTTTCAATTTGCGTGTGTTATTTGCTTTCTAGTTTCTAAATGACCCACTCTCGTAACTGGGTTGCAGACTCAGCACCCTGGAGCTGGTTGAGCCATTTGTTCCTCGTTGGTAATGTGTTCATGTTCTTTCTGGCTCCTTATTATTCATCATATTACTGTTACGGAGTAGGGCAATGACAGGAGACAGTAAGCAAACTGGACAGTGAATTTGTGAGTTTGTGGCTTCCTAGAAAGAGAAGCTGTACTTAGCAGCCTCAATTGCTTTTGATTAGCAGTGGTACTTTGGGAATATCTTAAAGCCAAAAGGCAGTGGTTATGCCATTCTGTTGTGGGGGAAGGCATATAGTAACAATTTCAATATAGTTAATGCTTTTAAATTAGATTAATGAGATGTTTTTTATTGAAAACTCTACTGAAATCATATTTTGGGTGTGTGTGTCCTATTCATAGTACCTAAATATATTACTGTGAATAGGAATTTTAAGATCTTTTATTAACAAATAAAAATTATATATGTTTATTGTATACAACATGATGTTTTGAAATATGCATACATTGTTGAATGGTTCAATCAAGTAATTAACATATACATTACATCACAAAAGTTTTTTTTATGGTGAGAACACAAAAATATGATTTTTGAAATGCAATATGTTGTTATTAACTGTAGTCACCGTGTTTTACAGTGGATCGCTTGAACTTTTTCTTCCTATCTTACCAAAACTGTCCTTAGATCAAAATCTTCCAAGCCCCTACCCCTCCACACCAGTCCCTGGTAACCACTATTCTATGAGTTTAATTTTTGAAATTTCACATATAAGTGAGGAAATTCAGTATTTGTCTTTCTGTGCCTGGTTTATTTCACTTAGTCTCCAGGATCATCCATGCTGTCAAAAATGACAAGATTTTCATCTTTTTAAGACTGAAAAGTATTCCATTATGTTTATATATCACATTTTCTTTATTCATTCATCCATCGATGGACACTTAGATAGATTCCATTCCTTATCTTGGCTATTGTGAATAATGTTGCAGTGAACATGGAAGTGCAAGTATCTCTTCAACATGCTGATTTCATCTCTTTTGGATATATACCCAGGAGTGGATTTGCTGGATTATATTATAGCTCTACTTTTAATTTCTTGAGCGACCTATTTACTGTTTTCCATAATGACTGTACAAATTTACATTCCTACCAACAGTGTACAGGGATCCCCTTTTCTCCAATCCTCGACAGCACCTGCTATCTTTAATCTTTTTTTACAACAGCCATTCAAACAGGTGTGAAGTGATATCTCTTGGTGGTTTTAATTTGCATTTCTCTGATGATAAGTAATATCATCAGAGAATTTTAAAATATATTTCTTGCCCATATATTTCTTCGCTTGAGAAATATATCTTGGTCCTTTGCCCATTTTTAAATCAGTTTATTTATTTTCATTCTATTGAGTTTGAGTTTCTCATATATTTTGGGCGTTAATGCCGTATCAGATGTATGGTTTGCAAATATTTTCTCCCATTCCATAAGTTGTCTTCTGACTCTGCTGATTGTTTCCTTTACTGTGTAGAAACTATTTATTTTTCATAATCCCATTTATCTTTTTTTGGTTTTGTTGCCTGTACTTTTGGAGTCATGTCAAAAATAATAATAATAATAATTGCCCAGGCCAATGGAGCTTTCCTCTATGTTTTCTTCTAGCAGTTAACAGTTTCAGATCTTGTGCTTAAGTCTTTAATCCACTTTCCATTAAGTTTTGTATATGGTGTGAGATAAAGCTCTAGTTTCGTTATTCTGCATGTGGATATCCAGTTTTCCCCACACCATTTATTGAAGAGACTGTCCATTTTTTATTTTGTGTTCTTGGCACCTTTGTTGAAAATCCACTGACCACAAATACATGGATTTATTTCTGGGCAGAAATAATTTTTTAATGCATGTATTTGATATTAAAACCAGAGCGTAAGGTCATTTATTTGACCTCTAAATTTATTCCCTTTCTCTTAGTACACTACTCTGATTTTAATGAACATGTCCTTTCTTCTCCCATAACAACCATGTGCTACAGGAAACTGAACACAATTGCTAGACACAGTCATGGCACATGGGCTTCCTAGCCATATTTGTTCCCAGATGGGCCTGTTGTTTAGTTGGTTGGATCAGAGTGAATCTCAAAGCATGTAGTTGGAGATTGTGGTAGAAATGTTTTTTTTTGCTTCATAGGAATGCAGAAGTGTGATTTTTGGGGAGCCAAGGCCATCCATCTTGAATCAAGAGAGAGAAACCTCCAAGGAATGAAGCAAACACACAGGAAAAGATGTTGAGAAATGCAAAAAGAATAAAGACAAGTCCTGGGATTTCTTTTGAGCTGTGATTAAAGCACTACCTGCAATTCTTTCCAATCACAAAAGTAATAGATTATATATATTAATTAAGTTTCTTTGAATTGTTTGTATTACTTGTAAACAAAAGCATTCTGTTAAAAATAGTAATCTTCCATCTTGCAATCCCTAACTCAGATGTAAAACACCACAAAAAAAAGAAACAAAACCAAAGTAGCAATATTTCTACAGAGGTATTAACATTTTCTGATTTTCTGCCTAGCTGGTATATCATGGGTGCATGCGATACCTCATTTTAATTGCTTATGTTGCCTCAACATAGTTAAAGCCATATGTACCCAATATCACTGTGTAATTTGGAGACTGATGATTTCCTTTCCTTAATTTGTTGCCAAAAAATAGGAATATGTAATCAAAGTATTACTTAGGTGTCAGAAGTGTTTCTCAACTTTAACAGAAGGCAGTCATCTATAAACAAAAATTCTATTTCACTCAAATACTTTGTTATGATAATAAAGAACACAGAGACACACAAAATGAGAAATCAGAGAACAAACAAATTCTTTCTTTTTCTGTTTTGAAGATTAAATGGAGAGATCTGTTGCCCTTTACTATACAATTAGAAAGATGCACTAATTGAAGTTAAAATTTCATATGTATTAAAGGCATATTTTCATGGATATATTGGTCTAAATAACTTTGACAAAATATGTGCTTTTATTGCAGGTCAAAATTCACTAGTGGAGTATCATTAAATAACCAAATGTCTGTTTTCTTTTCTTTTTTTTTTTTTTACTTGACTACATATGTATGTTTATATAGTAGTTGTTGACAGCACATTCTAGTGTCCTTGTTTTTAAGTTTTAAGGGACTACAATAAGGAGCCCACTGGGAATGTTACAATAAAGGAAGTAATTGGCTCTCTTGGAGATAAATGATAAAAATCAATATTAGATTATAGATCAGTAGACTTAGGATGGACCAAGTGGCCTCTGGTTGAAGTATTAACATATTTAAAGATAAAGGGTGCTGCACAGAAGGGACATCAGTCAACCGTGGAAATATAGTAAAAGGGGCCATGTATTTGAGGAAATGGTAACGATCATGAAATGGAGAGGATACTCTTGTCATTGGATATTAAGTTATTTGCATCCCACTGGCAAGCCTAGATCTTGGATATGGAGCTAGGAAGTCTAAAGTTTTCTAATCTGAATGAAAAGACCAACTCTACTGTGAAATGAAAACATCAAGCTATTCTTGCCTGTTACCATTAAATATTTAATTTATCTACTTGTTATTATTTTTATTTCATGCTCATCAAGAAATCAGATTCCCATGTCTGCCTCCCTTCTGTTTGTGGTTCTTGTCACTGTAATATTTCACAGTAAATTAATAAAACAGGCGTTTATTATAATCACTGCATGACCACACAGTTTGGTCACTGAGAGCCAATGTACCAACACTTTTCGTGAAGATATTTGTGGTTTCTGTGAAAGTGATATTTCTCAGTGCATACAAGTAAATCAACCCTTTGGTATATATCTCACATGTTATTGATTATTGAATGTGAACCAGTCATTCAGGGCTTGATGTTGCTTAGAGACATCAAGAAGAAAGAATTATTGGGGATATAAAAATGAAGACATATTAAAGAAGGCTTTCCTCTGTATAATACCACTTACCTTCTTATTTAAGTATCCATCAGTAAATTGTCAGGCATTGTTCATACTTTTTATGCAAAATTTGGTAACTTGCTTAAAGTCTTTCATAGCCTCCCATTGCCTTTAGGATACATTTTGGGCTGTTTAGGGTGACATACACATCCCTTTATGGTATGACTTTCGTATCTTCATCTCTTGACATCTTGCTGCATCTAATAAATGCTTCAGGCACATTTGCTATTCTCAGTCTCTAATCTAAACCATCTACGCTTCAGGATTCAGCACAAACAATGTCTTAGGGGAGTCATCTGAAACCTTTCACTTTTCTTCAGCTTAAATACAACCCTCTTTGGAACTCTGCTCTTCGCTCTCATAATGCTATTTGCAATACCATGGTGTGTTGTAATCATGGACTTGTTTATCTTACCTATAAGATTGCAAGCCTTTTTGAAGGAACAATGCTGAATTTTACCTTGGTATGCCCTAGATGTAAGGACAGTGCTTATATATAAAACTGGAGGGAGTTTACTGATAAAAAGGAATGAATAGAGTAGAATAAAATTTAGCTCTCAACCCAATTCTCTTTCCTTATAACTAATTAAACTCGATTGAAATAATGACCCAATTCTTTACTTCTCCCCGTACCCATAGTCATTGCCATATACCTTTGATAGAGCTCTTCAACTCTGACTTGATGGCTTGCATTGGGCCAATGAAATGTTGGCCAACAAGATTCAAGCAAAGAATGGTGGTGAAGCATATGGAGCAGAACTGATATGCAGATAATCAATGAGCTCAGCCAAAGCCAGCCAAGCCTAGTATAGAGCGGCCACATCCCACTGGTGTATGATAAATAAAGGCTCATTTTTTTTTCTTTTTCCTATTGACCCATCCTTTAGTTTCCTTCCCCCATCCCCATCCCCTAACAGGCCCCAGTGTATGATGTTCCCCTCTCTGGGTCCATGTGTTCTATATGTTCAACTCCCACTTATGAATGAGAGCATTCGGTGTTTGGTTTTCTGTTCCTGCATTAGTCTGCTGAGGATGATGGCCACCGGCTTCATCCATGTCCCTGCAAAGGACATGATCTCATTCTTTTTATGGCTGCATAGTATTCCATGGTGTATATGTACAACATTTTCTTTATCCAGTCTATCATTGATGGGCTTTTGGGTTAGATCCATGTCTTTGCTATTGTAAATAGTGCTACAGGCCGGGTGTGGTGGCTCAAGCCTGTAATCGCTGCACTTTGGGAGGTGGAGGCAGGTGGATCATGTGGTCAGGAGATTGAGATCATCCTGGCCAACATGGTGAAATCCCGTCTCTACTAAAAATATAAAAATTAGCTGTGTGTGGTGATGTGTGCCTGTAGCCCCAGCTACTCAGGAGGCTGAGGCAGGAGAACTGCTTGAATCAGGGAGGCAGAATAATTGCTTGACTCCGGGAGGCAGACGTTGTAGTGAGCCAAGATTGCGTCACTGCACTGCAGCCTGGTAACAGAGAGACTCTGTCTAAAAATAAATAAATAAATAAATAGTACTGCAATAAGTGTATGTGTGCATTGTGTCCTTATATTAGAATGTTTTATATTCCTTTGGGTATATGCCCAGTAATGGGATTGCTGGATCAGATGATATTTCTGGTTCTAGATTGTCCAGGAATTGCCATACTGTCTCCCACAATGGTTTAACTAATTTACATTCCCACCAACAGTGTAAGAGTGTTCCTATTTCTCCATAGCCTTGCCAGCATCTATGGTTTCCTGACATTTTAATAATGGTCATTCTGACTGGTGTGAGATGGTATCTCATTGTGATTTTGATTTGTAGTTCTCTGATGATAAGTAATGTTGAGCATAAATGCTAATTTTTAGATGCCACTGAAATTTTGGGTGGCCTATTAAGCAGCATTATTGCCACAATATAGCTGGTAACATCCATGGTCACTGGTAAACTTAGTCCAGCAATACCCCTGTTAAAAGCAAACCAGCTACACTGCTTTGCTATGTTGACCATAGGTAGTATAAAATAATGGTTCAGGTAGCATGCTCCAAAGCTAGATTGTTTGGCTTTTAACCCTGTTTCTTCCATATACTAGCAGTTTGATCTTGATCAAAACACTAGTAATGTCAATATTAGTGTCAATATGTCCCAGTTTTCTTACCTATAAAATGTGGAGAATAATAACCTATATCTCATAAGTTTTGTTAGGGTATTCAATGTGTGAATACATGTAGAATACTTAGAACTGTGCCTGGCATGGAACACATGCTTAAGAATTTTTACTTATTGTTGTTATGTGTAAATAGGATCTCATTTAATAAATTTCCTCATTATTCTTTCCCTTGGTGAATATTATGCTATGTTCATCTATACGATAATGTATGGTTCTATATATCTATGAAGGATTCTTAAAACATTAATGTTTTATCATTTCTGTTCGATAATATGGTTCTTTTAAACTCAGAACTAGGGAGAATCCTAAATTGTAAAGCAGATTTAGATAACTATAAAAATAATGATGACAGAAATTTTCAGAGATAGACACACATGATATCCTCTACTAAAATATGAAAATTTAGAAGCTGCTAAGGTGAAGCCTACTCATGACAAACCAAATGTCCTCACTCCAAAATCTTCTTTCCCAAGTTCACTTTCTCTCAAAGTTATCCAGAGAGCAACTCCCTACCGGTAGATCAGTCCTGACAGACCCTCAAGAGTTAAGGAAGCTTAGACTAACCTTAAAACCCACTGCATGTTTGTAATTTCTGGCCTTTACCTATGTTCACGTACATCTTTTGGACTGCCATTAATTGGTACTGTGGAATCTCTTATAAATCAAGTTATAGAAAGAGCAAGCATTCTACCCCTTTACCATGACAGCCTTTGGAGAAAGAAATTTTTGTGGTAATAATTTATCAATCTCCTTAAATTCTTCTACCATTATGCACCAGGCTCCCTATTATACAGAGTACTCAAGAAGTTGCAACAGATAATGTTCAACTTTGACAGAATTTGACAAAGCAGGTAAAAAAAAAAATAGTAATAATAAAACCCTTGGACTTTACCATATCCTTGCCAAGCATTCCTAAATAAGAAAATAATTGCATAGACATCTGCACGAATTATTCCCATAAAGCACTGGCAATGTGCCTCGGGATGTATAGAGACCATCTTCACCATCTGTAAAGAAGAGTCACAATGCTGACTGCAGCAATTGTTGGGACTTCCCATCTCTCTCCGGCACTGGTACAATCTCTGAATGAGCTGCTTTCAGCCATAACTGAGCACTGCTAAATTACTGTTCCAGAGTCATGTGTTGTTTTTGCCTGCTGTAAAAACACTATTCTCTCGATATGAGAGAAATGCAAGGAATAATATGAATAGTCTGTATAGATCGCTCAGAACTTTGCATTGACATATTTCTGATTATTAGCAAGCCAGAGATGTGGAGCTTCTAAATAGATATGGATGTGAATATAATTAATTAGGAGTCAAAGCTAGTACACGAGGACATGGCCTTGTAGATGACAACTGAGGACTTGTATTAGAGCCATTCTTCTTTGCTATTGGTGTAGAAGTATGTATAACGTGTAGATTTGGCTTCAGGAACATCTTTTTTTTCTGAAAGCCTGTTTAGGGAGATGAAACATAAGGATTATGTTATTAGATTATACATTTAGCCACTGGGGAAAGCCCTTTCAGCTAAAAACAAATATGGGTATCTTTAATGCTCTCTGGAACCACTTTTGCATACATGATAACTCACTGGGAGTAGGAGCCAGCCATACACACCAGAGACAGACATGTAGGAGAGTGTCTTCATGTGGAAGAAGACTGAAATAGCAGCACCACCTTACACCATGATGGCCAGTCACAATACTACAGACAATATTTTGAGATGCAGAAATGAAACCTGTCTGTACGTGGGACATTCTGCTGCCTTGTAAGCTTTCTGACAAATGATTATTGATGGCAGTAGGTGAGAAAAGAGACCCTGCCTACGCTTGTAGGTACAAAAGTAGCTTGGAAATCCATGGGGGTTATTAAGCATTATTCCTTTTTCCAGGATGCCCTTCAATGTGGTGAAAAATGATTCAATTGAACAGGTCATGGATGCCGGCTTTTCACTCTGGGTACACTTGGGGAAGAATTCCTGGGTGGGACTAGTTCATTAATCTTTAAGCCTTCTACCATTACTCACAAGGCTCCATATTTTTTTCCCCCAGAAACTTCAGAGCTCTATTTACATCAGAAGGGACATCAAGTACCACAATGCTCACTAAAAATGAAATCCTACCGCTCAGCCTGTCAACCCGCATGGAGAATGTGGAGCTGTAAGTGAGCTTCACAAGGCAAGTCACAGACAACAGAGGGAAGACAGCAAGATGCCGAAATAGCTCATGGATAGTATGAGAGAGGGGGCGGACTGGGAACGGCAGGCAACAAAACCTAAAAAGATTCACAAAAGAAAAATATTTGGCTTAGCTTTCTAGAAGCAGACAGACAGAAAGAGAATAACAGAGAGGCTATCATTGGTTTGCAAAGGGCAGGGCCAGACCCAGAGATAAGACCCGCTCAGGAAGCCCTCAGCAGTGAACGCAGGGTTATAGCCATCTGAAGCCAGGGTTTAGAAGGACCTCGGGTTACGTATCAAACATGACAGCTGTATTTGATATTCTCACTGTCATCTGTGTATTGTTGACTATAAAGGGCATGAAACTAAAGAGTTGCAGAGGCATCTTAAATATTAAGGTTATACAAATGACATTCTCAGCATGAGATCGCAACCATAAACATTTCAGAAAAGGTTGTTTAAATGCTCTTTGTATCTGTTATTTTCATATACATTAATACCTCCATGTAGGCCATGAAAAACAATGAGAAAATATCTTTAAGCTGAAGTCAGCATCTTCTAGTCCCGTGTCTCTCTTAGATTGTTGGCCTCTGTTCCCACATAGCTAAAAGACTGAACACATAGAAACAATGCATATATGAAAAGTGTGATGGCATGTTTGTAAGCTGCACATGCATGTACACTTATTTTCTAAAATATGACCCCATCTACACCTTGAAGAAAATCTTAATTCTTAAAAGATCAAGCATTCTTAATCTCTATTCATGTGAAACAAAAAACGACATCCTTCTCATTTTATTCAGAAGCCATCTTTAATGGCAAAGATGAATCTGGATATGAAGAAACTTGACATTTACTTAGAATTATTATTCAACCAAAGTTCTATTTTTTTCTTAGGATGATTTCATTTTTCAGAGCAGTTTTAATGCAAAGCTTGTGATCAGGATCTTTTTCTTAAACAATTGGTGCTACCATCTGTGTCACCTGAGGCATCTTTTTGTGGATTATTATGCATTGTAGCCTCATGTTACATGACACAATGAAATTGTAAATAATTCCAGTCTTGTTTAGCTGGGAGAGAACTCTCCAGACAGTTATGTGGTGCCAGAGCACTGATTCCAGAGAAGGCAGGGCAAGTAATATCCTTCCCACAAAAACCTGCCACGTTTTTTTCATCCTTTCTTTAAAATTCTTTGTTTAATTTGATTAGAGAGCCCCATAGAGGCATTTTCTAGGACATGGGACCTGTGTGTTTGGGAACTTCCCACTGTGCTGATGAAGCACCATTCACCTAGGCTGAGCCGTTGGAGTTCAGAACAACCCTCAGGCATTTTTGTTTTCTGTTTTATATCTGGTTTGTTCTTTTTCTTTGTTCTGTTCCATTCAGAGGAAGGTGTGTGCTAATGCCAATTTGTTAGAAGCATACCCAGCAGGTGGAGGATGTGAGCTGTTTGGGTTCTTTAAAATAGTTCTGGCTTATTTGCCCAGTGCTTTAAATAACAATTAGAAGGTAGACTTTCCATAGACACCAGGGGCTCACTCCCAAAGTAGTTTAGGTTAGAATTTGTGTGGCTGGGTAAAATCTATGCACTTTGATGGTTTAACCCAAACTCATAATTAGCGCTTAGCTTCCTTCCCCCATGGCCACTAGAAATACTTTTTGGCTATTATTTCTGTAACAAAGCTGTCCTCAAGAAAACCAGACACATTGGAGAATGACTTTGAAATGTCGTGTTTGGAGATGGCTGGATTCCATCATGAGTTGCATTGTCTGCTCTGTTATGTTAGCAAGAACTCTATGGATTGTGCCTCTTGAAATATCCTGGAAACAAAAGGGAGTGCTGTCCTGTTAATATTTAAGTATTATTTTTAAACTCAGTTCTTAGAATACACCTTCAGCAGGGGAGTGATAATAAATTAACATTCTTGTAAAAAATTCTAAGGGCTAGGGTTTTGGATCAAAACTTATATTTAGCTTACTTGACCAATACAATTTCTAGATTAGCTGCTTTTGATTAATTTTGTTTTGCTCTCTTACTAGAGCACAGTCTCTGAGACAGAAAATGTTTAGTAATGATAGGAAGTGGACCCCTCTAATGCCCTCTTTTGCCAGAAAATTCATCCTGAGTTGTTCGTTCTCCTCCTTCAAACATTTTCTCTTTCATATCCATAAAAGAGCCAGACCAGATTTTAAGTTGCCGGGCTTAAGACAAAGCACAAACGGACACCAGGGATTTTGATTTTCTACACACTTATTACTCAGAAAGGTTGATTAACTACATGTTACTCAATTAACCACAGATGTGCCCTTGTGCACCAGTAGTTTGTAATTACCCTAATTGATTCCGAGGAGTGATCTTTGCTCAGAGTCAAGCCAGATGTAGGCTTTGTTAGTGATTTTGATAGAATGACCCCCAAAAGCTCCATTTTTAGAGCTTTGATATGGAAAAGTCCAAGAAGCTTGCCCAGGCCTCTCTGCTTACTTAATTATATTTTTGATAATTTATTTTACCAATTGACTTCTAACCAGGCCAGGTTATGTTTGATCTTGATGAGGTTGCACAGACTTGCAGGAGAGGAGAAAATGTCCCAGCTCATTATCTTCTATTCTTGCTTTATCAATCCTGTTTTCTGGAAACGATATGCCAATTATGGTTCTCAGACATTCTCTTTGAAAACCATTTCTTCCTTTCTCTCCCCTTTTCAGAATCATTCCATTAGCATGGGGTGAATTTTCTGTTTCCTGTCTTCTAATCACTGATGTTGGAGATTTCACGCATGACTCACTCTCATGAGCAGTGTCCTGCCAACTCTATCGAAACTCCCCTATTATTTTGGTAAAGTGAGGCCTCAAATAGAATGTTTAATCTAACATTCTATGTTAACATTGGATGTAGGAATAAGATTAATTGAGAATTCTCAATTAGCACTTTACTAATCAAATAGCATAGTAGAAAACATGTTGATGCAGTTTTTATTCCTGGAAATATATATATATATATATATATATTTTTTTTTCCAGGAAAAAAAAATATATATATAGATGAGGTTTTATATATGTGTATATACATATATATATAGGAAATACATATGTATTGGAAGTACACATATATATATATATATAGAGAGAGAGGGAGGTTTGCTCTTGTTGCCCAGGCTGGAGTGCAGTGGCATGATCTTGGCTCACTGCAACCTCCACTTTCCAGGTTCAAGTGATTCTCCTGCCTCAGCCTCCCAAGTAGCTGGGATTAGAGGCACCTGCCACCACACACAGCTTTTCACTATGTTGGCCAGGCTGATCTTGAACTCTTGAACTCTAGTGATCCACCCATCTTGGCCTCCCCAAGTGTTGGGATTACAGGTGTGAGCCACCATGCCCGGCCTCTTGGATATATTTTTAAAATTAGTTTCAGCAGCTACAACCTCCTCTCCCCTGCTCCTGGAAGACAATAGTAGAAGGCGGAGAGTAAGCAAAAATATAGTCAGTTTTTTGTCATGGGGCAGAATGCAGAATGAAGGTAGAAATTAAATTAAGTGACGAAAAAAGAAAGTTATTTTTTTCTTGATTTTATACCTGAGTTGGTTGGTGTTCTGTGAGATTCAGATCTACTACAGTAGTTTGTACTATTTTTTTTATAATTATCTTTATAAGCTTTTGTTACAGGAGTATATCTCCTATAACAAAAAAGCTTACATAGGCATCCACTCTTAGAGTGTAGATAACTCTGGGAATTAGAAAATAAAAATCCTTCCCCACTCCAGTGCTTTTCCAGATGCAGATCTTGCAGAGAAAAAAAATGTTGGAATGCAAGAAGTATTCATGATATGTGTTGAAGCTACTGATGGGCAAAGATAAATATTCTGTTTATGTCTTTTTTGGAGGGGAGGATGTAGATTCAGAGTGATAGGGGATGAATATGGTTCTGAAGCCAAATTTTATCTATGATATCATTTTACCTAGAGTTCCAGACGTTTCAGAGTTTTCTTAAGTTTAGCAGGCAATTCATAGTTCATGTACAGGTCAGTAAATACTTTATGCAAACTTTTTAATATTTACTTTAAACAATCTTCCATCTCAACCTTTGCTATAGAGGATTTTGTGAATGTTGTCACTAGAGTAAAATGTTTAAGTGCACAGATATGGAGAGGTTGAAAAAATATAGTAGGGGCACTTTGTAAACTGAGCATGGTGGCACTTGCCTGTTGTTCAAGCTACTAGGCAGGCTGAGGTGGAAGGATCACTTGAGGCCAGGTGCTCAAGGCTACAGTGTGTTATCGTCACACCTGTCGATAACCGTCGCACTCCAGCCTGGGCAACATCGTGAGATCCCATGTCTAAAAAAAACAAATGAGAGTGGAGCAATCTTGCCCTTTACTCTCCTCACTTGCGTTATTAGGATGCTTTTGGTTACAAGTTAAAGACAACTAAACTCAAACAGTCTTAAACACTACATGGGAATATGAAAGTTACCTTTGTCAGGTTTAGCATTAGGTTTAGTTTAGTGACTCAACCTGGTCACCAAGGACCCAGTTGTGTTTATTTCTTTACTCAGTTTCTAAGATATTAGCCCTTACTCTGCCATTGTTTCCCCTGTCACATAAAAGCTGCCAGCAGACGTCAAGCCCAAATGCTTACAACAAGAGAAAAAGAATCTTCATCCCAGAATTCCCAGCAAAGGTCCTGATGGCCCCTTTAATTGGTCCAGAGCAACTTTTGGATGTTTCCATTAACTGGTCTAGTTTACGTTTTGTGTCTGACTCTTTAGCAATTTCTAGGAAAAGTAAATTCGGTTCATGAATGGGCTTAATAGATGTCATGTCTCTACCCCTGAACAATTTCAGCCCAGGATTCACCTTCACTTGCAAAACATGGCCAAAAAATAGGGTTGATTCACCTTCACTTGCAAAACATGGCCAAAAAATAGGGTTGGATGGTCCCCTCAAATTATAATTGTTTCCTCTTGCCTCAAGAAGGGGAATTAGTTACTGGAAAACAACAACAATCAATCATCGATTTTACCATTTTGAGAAACACTGATTTAGAAACTGTATATGTATATTAGGCAGAAAAATAAATTTAGAGTAAATTAAAATGGATATAAGTAATATAGATGTATGTGCATCTATCTATAATGTATGCTGTGTTTATATATTAAAACAAAGGTGATATAGAACTTGAAAAGATAAGTTTTTGTCTAAAGAAAAATATAAAAATAGAGCTGTGGAAATATTGTTATAAACTAGAGGGAGTTCAGCCTTTGGAACAGAATCATGGAGACTTAGTGCCATACAATCTTAGAATAGAATACTAAAAAACTAGAAAACTCCAGTTTTTAAAACTTCCTTTCTTACACACAGCTGAAAGCCTTTCCTTTAAATTTCACCAAACCATTTTCCCTGGTGCTGCCATTTGAAACTACTAATAATAAGAAATCTTTTTTTTAACTGTGAAAGTTCCTCCAGCATTTGGAGTTAATTGTAGATAATAACTACAGTAACCCTGTCTTATATTTGGGCAGCATTTAAAAAATTTTCAAGTCTTGTTACATTCGTATTTTATTTCAAAAAAAAGTTACGTGAAATTAGAGAAGCTAAACAGATTAGGAGTTTTATTGGCAGAAAGTGATAGAAAACCACTTCTAAGATGAAGGAAAGGAAGACTGCTGCCAAGTCATTCAAAGGAAAGGTTGGAAAACCAAGCAACAGGTATTGCAGATGTGCTCACAATGACTTGGATATCAGAACATGACTCACTATTTCTTAACTCTCTCTATCAGCATCTTTCTTATTGCAGGTTTTCTTTCTTTGGCAGTAACTATCATCAATAGCAGCTTCTTAGCTGTCATCTTCCAGCTTTGATTATTGATGATAATTTGCCTTCTCTGGTTCAGGAGTCTCAGTGAAGGACTTGGTAGATGAATCAGGAGTGTGCTTCTTTACTCGCAACAACCAGGTGTAGTTAGAGTGTTGCAGATCTTATATGGTCAGTGCCTAGTTTCTAGGAAAGCCTGCTGGGGAAACAGCATACATCTATTATATCAATTAAATTTTAGGGATGAGGAAGCTGAGACTTGGAGATATGAGACAATGTATCCAAGACAGTATCTCTTGCAATTGATAGGTCAAGATGTTTAGTTCAGGTCTCTGGCCCATGTCTCTTTTTGTCTTTTCCCAGAGGTAGCTTTTTTTCTAGCCAGTTTTTAGTTAAGTATGCTTAATATAGTCTTCTGATTATACTTTTCTGCAAATACTAAATTTATGAATATTTTGGTATCTAGAGCTTGGCACATTATAGAGCAAGGAAAAATAGTGAAAATAGTGTCCTTAATGTTATTAATGTATACTTCACTTAAGTCATATTAATTATTCTGAACATCTCTGCTGTAATCTAAAACTCATCTTTATTTTTCACTTAAAGATCTGTTAGGTGAGACTCTAATCTTATGTTGCAAAAAATTAATTTCTTTGCTATTTCGTGTTTTAAGTTTTAATCTACTTTTTCTTTAAGGTTCTTAAGATTTCTGAAATCTTTATTGCGTCACCGTATTCCAATCACATTTTGAACATAAATATCTCTATATGTGATCTGTGGAAATGTGTGCTGCTTCTGTATATGTGATTCCATCCAGGTATCAATATATTAAGGTTTCTTCTACACATCTAGTGATATGGTTTGGCTCTGTGCCCACCTAAATCTAATCTGGCATTGTGGTTCCCATAACCTTCAGGTGTTGAGGGAGGGACCAGGTGGGGATAATAGAATCATGCTGGTGGTCAACTCTGTGCCCCGTGTTCTCGTGATAGTGAGTGAGTTCTCACGAGATCAGATTGTTTTATAAGGGGCTTTCCCCCATTTTGCTCGGCATTTCTCCTTCCTGCCGTCAAGTGAAGAGGGACGTATTTTCTTCCCCTTCTGCCATGATTGTAAGTTTTCTGAGGCCTCCCCAGCCATGCAGAACTGTGAGTCAATTAAACCTCTCTCCTTTATAAATTTCCCAGTCTCAGGCAGTTCTTTATAACAGCTTGAGAATGGACTAATATATCCATAATAATTGATAAAATACAATTAGTTTTTTTTCTTCTATTTGTGATTCTGCTCTTTGTAACCGTGAAAAATTACATTTCATTGAAAATCATGAGTCAGGCAGTAGAGTTTGTCTCCGTATTTGTCAAGCTTTTTTGGTTCCTAATAAAATGACACACAAGCTAGTTTGGGGAAAATGGGAAATTGTTAGCTTACATAAATGTAAAGACAAAAGGCAGGACTGACTTCAGGCCTGAGTGCATCCATGTGCTCAAGTGATATCCTTGCGACACTGCCTCTCTCTCCACCTTTTTCGCATATTGTGAGTTGACTTTGTTCTCAGTCAGCTGTTCTCCATATTGCAGGGCTTTAGAAACTCCTAGGAAAAACCACTTGCATTTTTTAGCCTCCAAAATTAAGAGAAATTTTGTGAGCATCTAAGAAGCATATGCAAAGCAATCCTCAAGGTTTTGCGTTAAAAAAGAGGAAGTAAGTCTAATGCCTGAAAAGAATGTGACTCTGAGTTATAATGAGTTTTGAATGAGCATCCAGATTATGAATTAGAGAGCTGAACTTAAGCCAGAGTTTCCCTTTTATATCTTTGTAGTTTAACCTGCACTATTTGATGAATCTTTGTATATTTCTTGGATGAAAAAAATGCATATGTCTTCCAAAAGAATGGATTTATAATTGTCAATAAAAGAGAATCTTATCTATTTGGGTTCTCTTTACATTTCTATGGCACAAAGTTACTGTTTTTGTATGGAAGTCTCCTAAGTTAAATGTACTATTATATTTATACCACATTAATAATTAAAGTGCTTGGAGTTTATAAGAAGGCATATATCTTGCATCTGTCATATTTTAAAAGACGTGTTCACTCAGTATTTGCATAAGTAAGAATTGGAAACCTAGCAACTTGAGCTCTAAAATGATTTTCCTTCAAAACCCAACTACAAAAGAACAAAGAGCATTAGTTAAGATTCTACTGGTTTCACGTGTTCAAAATAGAACTTGTCCAAGCTTAAGTAAATTGGTAACTTAATGAGTGGCTTCTAGGCTCTCTCAGTTGGAAAGATAAGCAGGCTCAGCCTCAGAAATAACTGAAATCAGGAAACAAATTCCCAAGGAACTCCATTCACCTGCTTTAATATTTCTCTTTCTCTGTCTTTCAGTTTCCTCAACTTCTCCAACCCACACAAGAGGAAAACATGATTGCCACTAACTCATAAAATGTATATATATTACAGCTTCCCTCACTGGAGAGAGGCCTCAGCCACTGGAGAGAGACTTGGTCTCCTTTTTCAGTTTTATGAGTCTTTAGAAATGACTCTTACTGGTCCCATCTTGGGTCAGGGACCCATCCTAGTGACAAAAGTTGGAATTTGAAAAGAACTTTGTCCCAGCTTTTGTCAAATGCTTATGCCTATTAGGTCAGATACCCAATTGTGGTCAGTAGCCAGTATTACACCATAATAAAATATCTTTCCTATAGTTATCATGTATACGTGGGAGGAACCATCTTTCAGAACAGAGGGTTCTGCAATATTGAGTATGCTAAGAATTTCTCACAGTATGTTAATTCTAGGAGATTGTTCAAGTCCTCATTACAACTTTAATATATGTACCCAGCTGTAACTGGATTTTATTCTTCAACATTATAGCTAATAATGTTATACACAAAGTGAACGTCTTCATTTTGATGCCACTTTTACTTATTTTAATTATCAACTCCTAATTTTATTTTGGTTCATCCATGATAACCCTTCAATGCAGTTAGCATTGAAAATAAATATTTCTAAACTTCGTTAAAGGAATAACTGATTATAGAATTAAACGGATATGTATGCTATATTATAAAAACATGCAGTCTTTGGGATTGGCTGTGTGAGATATTTATTATGTAAAGGACATGTTTGAGGTGGAGAAGATTCTAATGACAGACTCACGCATGTATCTTCTACTTTATATTTTGCAAAGGACTTTTATTATCCTTGAGATCTGTAAAATTCCTATAACAAAAGCCGTAACTAATCTTTATCATTATAAAGGAATAGTTCATTTTAGAAGCCAGTTGAAATCATTAATTAGGTAAAACTTTTCCAGAACATCCAGCACACCAAAGAGACACTGCTAGAAGTCACTGGGACACCATCTTTTTACAATTAGGTAATCACAAAGAAAAAGATTAAATTTTAGAAAAAATATAATTCACTTTTTAATGCTTTGTTCCTAAAAAGCACCTATATATCTGAGTAGCTTATTAAACTGAAAATCATTTCAATAGGTGGATTACACAGAAATGGTAAGAAACTGAATTCAGGCCAGTCATAAAAATTTACTAAAGCTTGCCATCTAGAGGTCTATAGGGGTATACGTTGGAAAATATTTTGAGAAACATTTTCTGTAAACTAATGTCCTGATATGTAAATGTTTAACATATTAAATTCAGATAAAAAGAGAACATTTCATTTATGACTGACTCTACACTCGAGATTGTAAACGTTGGACATTTACTCTTGAAAGAATGAGGGGTTGCTTCTATTGTCTCACATAATCATTTTGGTAGCTATGTTATAAGAAATCTTTTAGGCAATCCAGTTAACATTTTTTTTACTCACTATTTGAGAAAAAGAAAAACAATATATTAGAAGTTGATAAGATACCATGGTGCATATGATGATTAACATTTTCTTGACTATCAGGACTGATTGTTTGAGTTCTTTGCATTCCTGGTGAGCACTGCTATTTGATGGATGGAAAAATGAAGTTATTCATATTAAATAATTATAACAGTATGGAAGGAAAAATTCCCTGGCAATGAAAGTGAAGGGCATCAAGCTAAAATGGAGATTCAAGGCCTAGTATTACATCCTTAGATATAGATATAATCTATATGCATGTGTATGTTTATGTAAACAATGATTTTGTGATGTTTTTGGTTTATAAAGAAGTAGTTGTAATGCATAGATCACTGCTACAATAGATTACACAGTGGAAGCATTTATCAAGACTGCAATTGTGTTATCACAAATGTTTTACAGTTGTCAGCTCATCAAGACTAAAACAGGCTTGTTTAATGTGCTTTGAAATGTAGGTTATGGGGCCGCAATAGAATTTACTTCTAATGAAATCTTTCCAATCAACTGAGTAGAAGGTTTTGAACTTTTAATTCTCAGTACATCACAGGGTGATGGTTTTGGCAGCAAGACAGACAAGATGTGTGGTTGCTACCATTACTCATGCTTTGTCAAGATAGGGTGGCAAGCATTCCATGTGATCTGGGCAAATATGTTCTATTTTAACAGGAGTGGAAAACACTGAAAAAGCTTTTTTTCATTTTTAAACACTGTGTTTATGCCATACTAGTATTAGATTATTTCACTTCTTCCATTTTAAGAGACCCTCTTTTTTGAGATGTACCTTTGAATTAAAATCAACATTTGGGGGAGAGTATCACATGACTAAACGTACATGTTTACATGTGATTTCAGGATGTTAAGATGTATCCTGGTGTTGGAATCCCTAAATGGGGGGAAAAGGTGTTTCTTAGCAATGAGAAATTCCTATAATCATCTTGTAGAGATAACCTGTACCTTTGTAATTAAGTATCTTATGTAATGGTATAATGTACTTGGTGTCCTTACACTGACCTCCCGGAAAGAATGTCTAAATATTACAATGTAATTTTAGCATTTCTTTTTTTAAATAGCCTAGTTCCTGTGAAATGCAGTGCATGGTGTTGATAAAACATCCAAGGCAATTTACTGACAAACATTATGCCAGTAGCAGTGAGGGTCTTCCTCTTCATTCCAGGGACCTCTTATATCTTGAAATCTACTTAAAAACAGTAATAAGGTTGAGAAGATAGCTCAATCTCTGTGCTCATCAGTGTTTGGGGGACTATGTGAACCGTGGCTACCCAAGACTGTGTGTTTATTATGCACCATTCACAGCCACTAATGATAGCAACCATTTTATGTTAACAGTACCAAGATCTTATGATGAGGAAAGCTGGTTGTGAGCATTGCCTGAAGAAAAGACACTTCTTGAACTTAAAGCAACTCTCCTACAGTCAAAACATGCAGTTTATCGTAGGAAGAGTTTCTGTTTCCTGTTAAGTGTTGATAAGCATCATAATGCAGTGTGGGATTTTTCTGACTATAGGAGCACATCTTAACACTGTGGTTGTAATTATCTGTGCATGCTTTTCTGCACATACTTGTGTGCATATGTGTGTTTGCTGGGTGGGATGCTCTGCTGCCCTGTCTTCAAAGGTAGCATTTGATATATTTCAATAGTCTTATATGTTCAAATTGTTGCCTCTGTGAGCAAAGGAACTCATATTTTGAAAAGGGAATCCACAAATTTAAGTCTAATATGTTTAGCTGCTCGTAAGTCTCATACATTTAGGTGCCTAAAAAATGTCCGCAGCCTAGCACAGTGATTAATCGCATGGCTTTGGAGTTGGATCATTTAGTTCACATTCTGGCTCCCCCATCCATCTACCTCTATAACTTTCAGCAAGTTACTTTAAACCTTTCTGTGATACAATGATCTATGATTCAAATAGGAATAGTAACTGTACATACCCTTTGTGAGGAAAGAATGACTGAAACCTAGTAAGAGGCCTAGTAAATGTTCACTATTAGAATATTTATTCACCAGCCAATAGCCTTGAAACCTACCATTGTAGTTTATTTTCTCATGTCAGCAAAACTCGCTGTTACTCTCTGACAAGAGACTCTTAAGTAAAAATCAACCCCTGCATTTCACAACATTTTGAGGCCTTTAAGTATAAGAGGCAAGCTGAGTTTCAACATGGAAATATTCTACAGTAATTTTTGAAATGTATGATTTTCTAAGGTTCTAAATATACACTCATGTAAGGATAATACTGAAAAAGAATAAAAGCAAGGTGGTGTTAGAATAACCATTGTTAGCATCATACCAGAGTTAGGATTACAGGTCCATCTCCTGGTCTTTCAGTTTTATTCCTCATTTATAACTTAGAATAATATTATTGTCTTAATTAGGGTTGCTGTGAGGGTTAACTGAATGAATAAATCTTATAAAAGCCAAAAGTAATGTTTTTGTGTTTGTTTTAATAAGGAGAAGAGGCAACAGAGAATGCCTGCATGTGGGAATACTCTTCCTATACTCCTTAACAATCCAATTCGGGTGTTCTCCCTCTATGTCTCTACAAACTGTTTCCTTTCGCTCTTTTACCTTTCTTTCTCACGAAGTTCTTCTTGTGTTCTATGTATATGTTTCATCTTCCCTTTCCAATTTCTTCTGTTATGCTTCACTAAATCTGAAATATTAATGGGTTTTAATGGAAAAAATCATATATATATGTATTTTTGTGAGAGTCTTGCTCTATTGCCCAGGCTATAGAGTACAATGGCACAATCTTGGCCCACTGCAAGTGAGCCTGCCCCCTGGGCTCAAGGGGTTCTCATGCCTCAGCCTCCAGTGTAGCTGGGATTACAGGTGCCTGCCACCATGCCCAGTTAATTTTTGTATTTTTACTAGAGACAAGGTATCATCGTGTTGGCCAGGCTGGTCTCGAACTCTTGACCTTAAGTAATCTGCCCACCTAGGCCTCCCAAAATGCTGGGATTACAGGCATGAGGCACTGAGCCCAGCCTGAAAACACTTTTTCCAAGTTTGCTAAAAAGAGATTCATGGTTATGATAGTAGAATGTGACTTTGCTAGTATACATTGTACAAAATAAAGAAGAAAAAAGATATCTGTATATATGTGTGTGTGTGTGTATATATATATATATATATATATATAAAGCAATTGATGGTACCTGATTTATATATCTATATTTGAATTTTAAATAATTTTTACACATCACAAAGTATCATTCTTGATTTTTTTCAGCCCATAAAGACATATAAAAACAAGTGATAGACCAGATTTTGTCCACAAGCCATTGTTTCCTGATTCCTGCTTTAAGCTATATGATTTATGCTGATCTTAAGGAATTATATATTCAAATCCCCAGCTACTTAAAAACAGATTAGAAGAGACTATGCTATAAGATTGAGTGGAAACACATTAAGGAAGACTTGGAATAAGAAGAGGTATTTCGATAAATGATGTTATCACTAGATTGCTTTATTCTTAAGCAGGACAATTAAAACAATGTATGAGGAAGATTCATCTGAAAGTGCTGTGGTACATTGTGGATATCAAAAGCATACCAAAATTGAAGTGAATACTCAACATACTTTTGTCCTCATCCAGGTGGGACAAGGAGGGCTTTGACTTGGGTGGTAGCTTCGAGAATTGTGAAGGAGATGAGAGAACGAGTCAATGAAACATGACAAACAATTGTATTTAAGCTGAAGTGGAGGAAGTAGCTAAATAAGATGGCTATTTTATTAAGCCCACTATGGGATAAAACGGAAGAGTAAAAATGGAAGAGAGAAGTCGCGATTTGAATTGTGTATCTCTTTTATGCCAAATAACTCAGTATATCAAGTCTTTCAAATTCTGCACAGAGATTCCTAAGAGAAAACCTTCCAAAGAATTTGCTTCATTTGTTTTTGATACATTGTTATTTTAAATTTTACGTTGTAATCAAGTTAAGTGAGAAAACCTGCTAATGATTGGGGACTAAATGGGATGATTAAGTGGCCTCGTGTAAGTGAGTAAAACATGAAAAGTTTCTCATAAATCATGGTAGTTTAGTAAAGCATAGAGTGTATAAACACATTTGTTTTACTTTGTTTTGTTAGTATATAATGGCAGAAAAATGGCTTTGTTCAGAACCCATTTTCTAGGCATTTTTACAATGTAATATTCAAGGATGTACATTCCAAGTAAGAACACTTACCAGTACCCTGAATCACTGAGAATTAAATAACTCAACATTTTCAACAGGAAACTCAATTTTCAAACTTTCATATCTCATTCTTTTCCAGGGACGTGCTACTGGGGAAAAGTATTGTGCTTAAGAAGCAAGCAAAGAACAGGGCCTTAGGGCTATGAAATTTCAAGCTCTTATTTTTATCCAACGAAACCTGTACTTTTAAGTGAAATATTCACCTAAGCACAGACTGAGTTTAAATAATACATTTGGTAATCTCTAAGAGGTTGGGTGGTATGATGTGGCACATCAAATACATTAGTTTCTATAGGATAATTGACATGCGCGTGTGTAAGGTAGTTTTGGTTCTTGTGGATTGTCTTTTTGTAAATTAATTTTAAACTGAGATGCAAAAGAATCTTTTTCTGTTCCAAAGTAGCAAAGTGACATCCATCTATATAAGCAGTGGATGTGCAACATCTCTATGCTTTCTTCATGCATCTTTCGGGTTGTGGTTCGTGACTGGCAGAGCAAAACGCCTTCTATCTAATGCAAGTTAGATGGCTAGTAGGTTGATTAATAGAAAAAACTTGGGCCAGGCATGGTGGCTCATGCCTGTTAATCCCAGCACTTTGGGAGCCTGAGGCAGATGTATAACCTGAGGTCAGGAGTTCAAGACCAGCCTGTCCAACATGGTGAAACCCTGTCTTTACTAAAATAATACAAAAAAATGTAGCCAGGCATAGTGGCAGGCACCTGTAATCCCAGTTACTCTGGAGGTGGAGGCAGGAGAATCCTTTGAACCTAGGAGGTGGAGGTTTCAGTGAGCTGAGATCACACCACTGCACTCCAACCTGGGTGACAGAGTGAGACTCCCTCTCAAAAAAAAAAAAATTGGTTATAGTAAGAACTTAGGTAATAATTTGGTATATGCATTCTTTAGAAATTTTTTATTAACCTAAAACCGGTAACATGTTAATTATCCCTCCCCTCTTTGTTTGGATGTAAGTACAAAAGTTTTGGACAACAGGTATGATATATGGACATCAGATATGAACAATACCGTAGAGTGAATAGGTATCAGGCTGATGAGAACTTTCAGTGGTGTTAAATGGCATATCTATTGGATTTTTGAAGTCACTATATAAATTTTCTTTGATTTTTGAAATGCATACAGAATGCTACTAGGTTTTCAGCTCTTGAGAGCAAAGGATAAGTCTTATGATTGTGTAATCAGTGCCTACCACAGTGCCTGACATACAATAAGCATTCAATTATTTTTTAAATGGATAAATTAGTGGATGGTTGGATGAATGTCAGTACTCCAAAAGGGAAAAGGATAATAAACTGACTTCTACACGGATTCACAGAATACGAATCTAGATAACTAAGTTAATTCCACTATTAAAATGTATTCACTTCCATATTACTATGGGAAATGTTTTCTTTTCTCATTATATAATAATACAGAGGGAAATTTCATCCTCAGTATGGATTTATTATCTTTTTAAGACTAGCTCAACTAACCAGATTTCATCATTTGTAATTACATACTTTCTGCAAACTGAATCAGGTAGTTTCTCTGGGAAGCTGGTCATCTATATTCATTTCTTCATGTTTTACTTTTTCCCTCCAAACCTATACATAACTTCCAAAATTCAAAGTATCCATACTACCTGCAGGCTAAATTACCTTTGGGTAGTGTGATTCTCCTCCTGCTGTATTTTATCATACAACTACTTTTCTTCACAAAAATAGTAACCACTGATTCTAAAATAGTATGTGGGCTTCTTACTCCTCCATCAAGAATGACTTCCTGCTGTAGTTTAATTGTGATAGTTGGTATAAATTTCCTAACTCTTAGAAACATTAATAACGATAGGCTTTAAATAATTCATATTATAAAGTCATAAATAAGTGCAAAATCATTTAATGTACTATTAAAATGAGGTCACTATGTGGAAATCACAGTAATATATTGAAATAAGCACTTACTGTCACCCTTCATAAAGACATTGAGAAACTGTACTACTTTGTAGGAACTCTGTTCAGCGATATAATGTTCATAGGTGTAAGTGTATGCAACAGGAGAAAAAAACATTCTTTGGATAAACTGACTTCCATTCAGCCTCCAAATAATTTTTGACGGTGTCTAGCGTTCCCTTAAGTCACAAATCTAACAGCTCTTACTCGGTTTTCCTGGATCTCTCTTCTTTCCTTTCATTTTGTCCCTGGAATCCTGTGACAATAAGCTCTCCTAGTTCTCTTTCTAATTTTTCTCAATTTTCTGTTCTAACATTTTCTTTTCTTTCCCAAATAGAATTGTTGCTTGGGTTTTTTTTTTTTTTTTTAAATTATAGCACTCCTCATCTTTTTCACACACAGTTATGATGCTCATTTCTTTCTAATCTCATGACTTCTTTTAAAATTCTGTTCCTATATGTGAAAGCATTGGTCAGAATTTGCTCAAATGTTGGGTTGTCATCAAAACAAAAATCACCGATGAGTGTCCTCCTTCCTAAATAAACTACCCCTTTATTCTGGGACTCCACATTTCTGTCCTGTTTCTATACATAATCTTAAATTCTAGCAACAAGCTTGAATTCTCAGTTTTTCTCACTTCCTATATTTTAGATTGAACACTTCTTATTGAATTCTAATATGTGAAGGGAGGAACCACGTCAGGTCCTAGGGAAGTAAGCCTCGTCAAGTCATTGTTTCTGATTTAGACAAACAATTAACTTACTAAGGCCAAAAATAAAAAGATATTATGGGAAGATAAAAATTAAGAATAAGGGGAATTAGAAGTCAGTTTACAATTTGTGTTAGGCCTTAAAGAGTAGAATTTTGACAGATAGAGGAAAATAATAAACAAGACCTCATGTTTCTGTACTCTGGATATTTGTTCATATGACTTTTCTTAATTCCCTTCTCCTTTGTATCTGTCAAAATCTCACTGGATTCTGTAGCTTATAATCTTCTTCAGTATTTGTTTTTTGGTCGATTATAAATGTGTGTGTGATAATTTTATGTGTCAATTGTAAACCCTATCTTATTAACTTTATTGTCTCTCCTGCTAGCACCAGCACTGTGCTTGGCACATAGTAGGTGTTCAAAATACATTTGCTAAAGCAATGACTAACTGTTTAAGAAAGTGAGCTATTTAGGACATCAATTGATCAAGGTTTTTCTGCTACATTCACATGTTAACTAGGAGCTGATCTTGGGATTCTAACTAATTGTACAGTATAAACACGTGGTGCCTTGAAACCATAAATAACCAGTCTTTACATGTGGAGATGTGTACTACAAATATTATGACCTATTATCCTACTATGTTGTCAATTATTAAGAAGTTGAAGTTTAATCACAAATGGAAATTCAACTAGAGTGAGTAACAGTATCTAGATCTTCAATTTCTGCCAATCTTCTGTCCTATGTTTTTCAAAATGTGGCTAACACTTCCTTCATAGTCAAAATTTAGAAACAGTTGATTTTTACTGATTTATTCACTAAAATATTTCGTGCCTGTAGAAATAAAAGCATAGTGACATTTAATATTTATTGAGTGCTTGCAATGCACTAGCCACTTTACATATGTTAATTTGCTTAATCTTTAGAGCCATGCTATGAACTATTTAACCTATTTTATGATGGAAAATAAGGAGCAGAGTGAGGAAGTAATTGCCTGAATTCATAGTCCTGGGAACTAGGGGCAATGTTTTAGGGAACTAGGTCTAACATCAAACCCAAATCTTATCACTATACATGTTCTCTTGAACACTTAAATGAACTGGACATGGACATATGGAGGTCATAAACACTGATTGGGCTACTGTGTGCATGTGTAAGAATATACACAATCATTAATTGAGAAAAGTTTATCTTATGCATTATATATTATGGGCAAAAATAATTTATTTTTAAAGTTATATTTAGATATGGTGCCATTCTCTCAACTCTAGATTGAGATAGAGTTAGATATTGTGGCACAATATATTATCTAAATATTAGTTCAAATTCTTCCAAACAGCAGAACTTTACGAGATGAATTTTATAGGTCCTTCAATCTCTAAAGACTCTAAATTGTCATGGTCACTAGTTGAAACAAATAAGTATTTCTTTTAGAAGTCAAGATCCATACAAGTTTGGACATTAAGGAAAGAAAAAAGGTTTTCCTTTGCACGTAATATTCTACCAGTTATATCTTTGATTAGCATGACACAAAACAACCAGGTGAAAACTTGAGAATAAAAAATGTCAGCTAACGGTTTGGGCTGAATTTTGGAAATAACTAACTTAGAATTATTTTTGTTCCTCTTCTCACTGAATTAATTTGTGGTTTTTATTTTACATAAACACATTCACTGAAGAGCCTAGAACTACTCAAACTTGGCAGTCATTTCTCCTTCCAAGTTCCCTAGCATAATGGCTTGAAAAGTACTTTAAAAAAAAAAAAAAAAAAAAAAAAAATTTTTTTCTTGTTTCTTTTGTCTTCCTGGAGTGTTATATGTCTAAGTGACAGGACTCTTACACATATTTAGGAAGATAAACACCCTGCCTCTGTTAGGTACAACAGAAGGATTCATACATCATTTACGCATCCCCCTTTTCACCCGTCTGGCTCAGGGAAAACAATAACCCTGGATGGACCTTAGTGCATTATGGCAGATTGCTGTCTAGGACGTCGTTACTGGTGATCTTGTCTTATCTTTGGTTCATGGATGTCACAGAGGATGCTGATCCCAAAGTAAGATTTCTGCAGCAAAGCTGAGACTCATTACATGTTATTATTCCACTGGCAAAATGACGAGTACTGTGTTAAGATTCAGTATGGCTTTTGAAAATAATTTTCAAAGAAATATGTTTTATCATTTTGTGCATGATTTTCTCTTTTAAAAATTAGAGTATCACCATTTTACAAATAATTCTTAGTATTTTAAACATTTTTAATGACTGAGTCTCAAAATCCTAATGCACTCTTCTTTTAACATAAAATAGAAGTCTTGAAAACCTGTCTATAACACTCCTAATTGAAATGTGAAACGTCCAGGAGACGAACTGCTCCTGTTTTTGTATGAAACCAAATTGGCTATTTTATTTTTCTTCCTCAGTGAATTGATCAAATTGGGACTAAATTACTTGCTTGATCATTATATGTTCGTAATTCACATTACCCAGGGAGTATCGCTCATAGCTGATCTTTCAGGAAATTGAATGGACTTGTGTTTTGTGGGCCTGCTGAAAATTCAGCAGCATGGCTCACATTTAGTTTGACAGTAGGTTTCCATTTTCAGAATCGTCCATCTGAATGTCATTAGGTATGGAGTTGGAGAAGGACTATGGGAAAATCTTCGCTTATAGTCAGGGGCCAACTCACAGGGGACTGAGTAGTAGCTGGGTCCGCAATATGTAAATTACTTTCTCTCAAACTTCTAACCTTGACCTCCAACCATTGTGGTTTTTCCTTAGGGAGAAATAGCATACATCAGTATCATTGGCTTCAAAGAGTAGCCATGGCATAGAGGCCTTCTTCTGCTTATAAATTGTTTATCTTAGAGATGGGGCTACGTTTTCTGGGCCTATTTTAACCCTAGGATAATCTCTGTGATTCAGAGATTATTTTACACTTACTCCACAAAGGAAGTGTTCCTGCACGCTCACTAGTGCATCTGAGTAACAGACAAGCACCTTTCTATGACAGACTTTCCTCCTCAAATACATTCTATATTAAAGCCCCACTTTCCACACCTGTGCATGGCTCCGCATATAAAATACTAAAACATCGTCAGTGTTAATGAAATAGTCAACCTAGTACTTGAAGAATTTATATTTGTGGCCCACAGACTAGCAACCATCCAACGTAAGCTAGGTGATGCATTTCGAGTCACTTCAAATTAATCCTTTTCATTATAGGAGTAGGTGCCCATGAAAATGAATAGAAATTGCTGATCTCATTAAAGGCTGAATTGAAATCAATTCTTATGGTGGCAGTCGCTACAACGTGTGATAATTTTCAAGCTGCTATATGAGTTAAGTCCTATAATTACTTTTAAAAAATTCTAAATAGCATAATTTTAGGTTGTATTGTATTTTTTATGTGTATATTTGCATTATGTGTGTTGGAGGAATTGGTATAGAGATACATTTTAAAAAGCTTGAATTTTAATTAGGTTGGCTTGGTTTTTACATTCATAGGGCTTTATATATGTCTTTCTACAGACACAACTTTTCCCTCTAATTCTTTTGAATCTCATTCTCATTTTGAGACACTGATCCCCAGATTATGACTCTTGTTATAAATGCATACTATGCTAGAGGGCTATTTTTATGCTCACAGACTCAAATCATTCGGAGATTTAATTTCCCTTCTATAGTGTGAAACAAATTTTTAAATTTAAAAAGATGAAAACATTTGTCCTTGCCCTAGGGCCCTGATATAAAGTAAAGACAGAGAGTTAAATACCAAAACTTTAATATAAATCAAGTGCATGTATTTCTAAGTAAAGGTCTGGCACCATCTGCACAGGACATTGATTCCTCTAGCTGGAGGGCTGGAGAGTCTGTTTACAAAAGAATATACAATTTAGACAGAACAAGTGCCCTTCTATCAAATAGAAGAGAAGAGTCATGTTCATTTGTCATTACAAGCACACCATTTCCTTTTTGGTAAGTTAATGCCCTTCCTTAAAAGGAGATTAGGCCTGTAAAGTAAAGAAATTGAAGCTGGCAGGCAGCATCCAGGACTAGATAACAAATTCGAAGTTCTTTAAAAGCCCGTGAGTTCAGATCCTTTTTGGAATCTCTTAAAACGCTACCAGAGATTACTAGTATATACACATTCACCTACTAGGATTATTTCAGTATCATGACCACATAACTTTACAGTAAGACTCTACATGCAAATAGAGATCAGTTCTCAGTCAACACTGTGGAAACCTGTTGGTTAACGTGGCAAGAAAGCAAGCAAACTGATGACCACAAGGGTGCTAATAAAGGTATTCTTAAAATATGAGAGGATGAGCTACACCGTGATTTTTGCTAATGTCTGTCTTCTATGAGACGACCCCAGTTTCTTTCATAACTTACCCTTAAAATTAGATGCAATGGGTAATTACCCTTGTAGAGAATTTGAATTCAGGCCTTAATTCCTTTCATAGATGAATCTCGTACTATGAACACAAGGGCAATAATAGGCCAAGGAGAATTTAAATATTTATGCATATTCTACTTTGATTTACATTTGGAAACTTTTTAACCCTGGTAGATGGAACGTTTCTCTTCTCATAATCTATTATAGTTTCTAGGACTTTAAAAGAGAATACGTTAGTACAGAAAAGCAGCAAAGGAACCAAGTGACCCTGTGGCTTTGAACAAAGACAATTCTATTAAACTTTCCTTTACAAATCATGATCAGGGAATTGGCAGAGAGTAACGATTAGGATCATAAATAAATTGAAAATTGTTCCAGGTATTATCACACAATAAAATATACATAACACTGATACTATATTCAAGACACCTTAATATTTTCTTAATGGTTTCAAAGTCAATTCAAAAACCTGCCTTAGTTTAGTTTGTTCATTAATATTGTAATCTTGGGGGAAAAGTAAGGATTTATGTTTTCTGACTATTTTCATTTGGGATAAATTTTAATTGTGCCATTAATTTTTTTTCTATCAATCAAGGTTTTAGATTTCCTTTTAGTGAGTTAGTCTGGGGTATATTATGTTAACAATGATACTGCTGCCCTTGGTTTTAAAAGTTTCGACAAAAAGGAGTATAAAGTCTAGGGAACTATATCCTTATAGAAGGTAAAGCAATGAAGAAAGCAAATCAGTCTGAAAGGTGGTAGTGCAATCAGAAATTAGAAAAAGAAAGCACTGTTAGACCTAGTAGCCCTAGTTCATAACTGGCCTTAAAGCAGCTGAGTGATTTGAAGCATGTAATTCTGAAAGTCACAGCTTCTTTACTTAGAAAATATAAAACACAATGCATATTGCATTTGATTGTTGCAGGGGTTATAAGAGATGGTATATGTGAAGAGTATGGACTATTATCTCTTTCTTTTTTTATTTTTACTTTTTTTCTTTTTGAGACAGAATCCTGCTCTGTGCCCAGGCTGGAGTGCAGTGGCGTGATCTTGGCTCACCGCAACCTCTGCCTCCTGGGTTCAAGCAATTCTCCTGTCTCAGCCTCCCAAATTAGCTGGGATTACAGGTGCCCGCCACCATGCCCAGTTAATTTTTGTATTTTTAGTAAAGATGGGGGTTTCACCATGTTGGCCAGGCTGGTCTTGAACTCCTGACCTCGTGATCTGCCCTCCTCGGCCTCCCAAAGTGCTGGGATTACAGGCGTGAGCCACAGTGCCAGCTGACTCTTGTCTCTTTCTTTTCTCACTACCACTTTAGGTGATAGAAAAGTCAAGATGCACCAATTCCTCTCATCCTGGGCTACTTTAAAAGACCTCAGAAGAGATAAATCTCTTATTTCTTGGGCTTTCCTTCCAGGCAGAGATGCCAACAAGTAGGCCAGGAAAAAGTTCATGGATATGCAACTTCATGATTTATTTTGAGTACTGACATGACCAGAGTCAGTGGGCAAAGAAAATGGTGTGCAGAGCCTTGGAGCCAGTTGAACTTACAGATGGAACTTGGCCTTCCTGTTCCTAACTCAAATGCTTTTCATAATGAACTTTTATTTTTGTCTACAACACAAATCCCTACTAAACTCATTTCAAAACCTAACCTGCAGAGGTGGATCTGAATAGACCTCACCGATTCAATCTGTACTATGCACTGGATTTTGAAGCAATATTATAAAGCATGACCACACAGATGGATATCATTGTCATGGTAAAGGGGAGTGGGGGTCTGCATTGGGAAGTCTTTACTGAAACTGTTACATACACGTTTCATCTTCTACATCCTTTATGGTTCTCTTCATTTTTAAAATGTATGGATGTAAACAACTTCATGCAGTGTCTTATTGTTTCTCTATTGGATTTGTATTTTCACAAGTTTTGTATTGTTGCTGACTGGTACAGTTTCTCATTTACATATTTTTAGTATCTTTTCTAACCACTTTTTGTTTTTTTCACTATTTCTCCAACATGGTAGATTTCTGCTATGAATCTTCTCCACTAACCCCTACTACCCATCTCATATGCGTAATAGGTATTCAGTATACTGGCATTAGAAGGTAGTTGTATACATAATATAATCATGATTCAAATAAGCAGATTTTAGCCTTGTCATAAACAAATGAAAGCAAAGACTGGCCACTAAAAGGAAATGTCAAAATAAATTAATTTGGGGTATATATGTAAGGGAAATGAATTCGTGGAGAAATCTGCACTCTCATATTCATTGCAGCATTATCCACAATGGTGAAGATACGGGAACAAACCTAAATGTCTGACAACAGTTGACTGCATAAAGAAATTGTGGCATACATATACATTTAGGTATATAGATATACAACTGAATATTCAGCTTTAAAAAAGGGATCTTGCCATTGTGACAACATGGATAAACCTGAGGGACATTTTGCTAAGTGAAATATGCCACACAGAAAGAAAATACTGCATGATCTCTCTTATATGTGGAATCTTTCAAAAAAGTTGAATAAAAAAGTTGAATACATAGAAACATAACAAAATGGTCATTATCGGAGGTGAGGTGGGGAGTTGAGAAAAAAGGGGGATGACAATTGGAAGACAGAGGTGAAAGAGTAAAAATGTGCAGTTATGTTGGGTGAATAAATCTAGAGATCTGAAGTACAGCAAGAGGACTATAGTTAATAATATTGTATTATATACTGGAAATTTTTTAAGAGTATATTTTAGGTGTTCTTGACACAAAGGATGGCTATATGTATATATGTACATATATACACATATGTATACACATACGTATATACACACATACATATATGTATGTATGTACATGTACATATATACACACATGTATACATATATGTATATACACAAGTGTAGGCATATATAGTGTATGTATACATGTATGTGTATATATCAAATATGTGGTACATCTTGAATTTATACAATAAAAGCCATGTAAAAATAAAGGCTTATGTATTAATAAAAAAGGAAGAGAGACAGAAATAGAGAAAGCTAGTGATTATATGTCTCAAACTCCATGAAAAAGATATAAGGTCCATTTTCATACTTCCTCTCCTACCTGCCTCTAGTGAGCCCAGTACCAAACCTCAACATCCAAATTTCCTGATAAATGTCTTCCCTAACATTGTACCTTCTAGTGCAATTTCTTTCTCTTACCTTCCCATAATTGTGTATCACAATAATGCAAAGATCTGCTTGGACTTGGAATATTTCTTACTGTTTGAGAAAAAGGAACGAACTTAGCAGGCAGAGCCAGAAACATCTTTTGTGGAAGGAGGATAGGAAAAAACTGAAATTATTGTTTTTATTGTAAAATCCACAAACTGTAGGCACTTATGTGGGTGAACAGGGTTGAAGGTCATAAGAGGTATGCAAGCCAATGTGTATCAGCAATGGGCTAATGAAATGCAGGATGAGAGAGAACAAATTATTTCCATTTTATTAACATTTGAAGACTTGAATCTGAATTAGTATTCTGGTTAAGTGGAGTTCACTTTCTTTTTTAGGGGACGCTGGATAACTGCTCTTTGGAGACATTGATTATTTCCCTTCTTTTCAACAGTGAATCAAGATCAATGAAAAATTATAAATATAAGTTTTTATTGCTCACTGCTTAAATAAAGAATAACTCATCTGATGGTAATTTGCAAAATTGAGATTAAGTAGCTTTTCTTTAAACAAGTAACTCCTGGACTGGTTTGGGGTCAAGGCGAATGTTCTGTGTAGTTCACTGTGAGGCCGGCATTAGGCTCTACAGAGCACTAGATCTTGGTAGGCAGAGAGGCTGACTGGGTAGCTTAATGCTAAGATTCTGTGATCCAAATATAATAGTGAATGAATTTAAAATTCATGTTTCAAAAGATCACAACCCCCAGCCTAAACCAAATATGCAATAAGTTCCTTTCACTATTTTTGTTGGGTTCCCAGCTTTTTTTTTGAGGTTTCTATCCAGTGTTTAGGGTCTTAATGCTTATTTTCTCCTTGAATTTTAACATCTTCATTTTGTATATGCTAATATTTCTTCCTATACTCACCACTAAACACATTTCTTCCAGTGAACACTTCTATTTCACCATCCCTGCTCTACCCCACTTCCTTCAGATCCTCCACCAACAGGTAACGATATCTGAATTTATAGCTCAAAATGTAAAACGGCCAAACAAGGAAAATATGTTGCTTGATTAATTTTAATCATTTCAAAGGATGTCAAGATAAATGAGATGGATTCCACAAATAAGAAATATTAGCAGATCAAGACGTCATAACTGAAACACAAGAATGAATATGTTAATCTGATAAAATGATTTAATCATTTCAGATACAATTTTTAGACACAACTATGACACAATTACAATTGCATTTTATGACCTTTACAAACAACCTCACTAATATAGCTCTTTCTTTCTTTTTTTTGAGGTGGTGTCTCGCTCTGTTGCTCAGGCTGGAGTGCAGTAGCATGATTTTGGCTCACTGCAACCTTCACTTCCCGTGTTTAAGTGATTCTCCTGCCTCAGCCTCTTCAGTAGCTGGGATACAGGTGTGCACCACCACATCCAGCTAACTTTTGTATTTTTAGTAGAGATGGGGTTTCACCATGGTAGCCAGGCTGTTCTTAAACGCCTGACCTCAGGTGATCCACCTACCTTGACCTCCCAAAGTGCTGACACATGAGCCATTGTGCCTGGCTAACACAGCTCTTTAAAACTTTTATTTCTACTGATTTATGTGTCATAATAGCAGCAATATAATGTGCACTCACTTTATGCTGAGGTTTGTATCAGCATTAAAAATGTGATTTCAATCTTTACATTAACCCTATCTAATAGGTGTTATTAATCTCATTTTACCAATTAAAAATGAGCTTTATAGAGGTTAAGTAACTTGCCCAATTCTGCATAAATAATAAACATCAGAGCTGGCATTCATAGCCAAGTCCACAGAACTCCAGAGTCCATGGCTATTGCTGCCTTTATACAGATATGATTCGATAACTTCACCTTCAAACATCAAATGGAAAATATAGTGAAAAATATTTATTTTTCTGAAAACTTTTTAGCCCATCTCATGAGACGGATCTACTAAGAGTTTCTTTGGGATCATGGAATCTCAGAGGTTCCTTTGTATAACATTTTGTCTGAGGCAGGAATATTCACTACAATATTGGTGATAGATAAATGTGTCGCTTCTTCTAAATGTTTCCAATAACAAAGAACACCTGATCTTATAAGACAATGTGTATATACATCAATCAACGACCACTATAATTTTTTTAGTTTTTTATCCTGTATTATTGAGCAGATATTTGCCTTTTATTTTAATTTTTTTATTTTCTAGAAAGAAAAAGAGGGAAAAGAAAGAGTGAAAGAAAGAATAAAAAAGAATGTAAGAGAGAAAGAAAGAAGAAGAGAAAGAGGGAGAGAGAACGGGATTCTTGTTCTATTGCCCAGGCTAGAATGCAGTCTAAAAATGGGTATTAAAAACCTCTTTTAT
>CAUYLG010076460.1:0-64931 GCA_963573385.1 Cacajao melanocephalus
ACTGCATTCTAGCCTGGGCAGTAGAACAAGAATCCTGTTCTCTCTCCCTCTTTCTCTTCCTCTTTCTTTCTCTCATACATTCTTTTTCTTTCTTTCTTTCACTCTCACTTTCTTTCCTCTCTTTTTCTTTCTTTCAAAAAATAAAAAAATATATATATATATGACTCAAGTGTAGAAGCAAAAGTTTGTGTTCTTCCCCAATTTTAATTTTTTCAATGCTTGTGTCTCTTCCCTAACAAATCTCTACTCATTTTTGATCTGGGAATGAATTACCTCCTATTTTCCCTCTCTCATTCCCAAATCCATCAAAATTTTCTTCTTTTTTTCATTCCTTCAGGGTGCTAAGTTAAAAGGGTAATAATCTAGTCACAAAGTCAGAATTTCCTAACTAGGAGGGATCTTTATTATCATCTCATCATTTTAAAGATGAAGACACTAAGACTAAAGGAGAGAAGTGATTTGCCCAGAGGTGCACAGCCACGGAGCAGGGACTAGAACTCAGAACTCTCTATTCCTAGTTTGCCTTTCTTTCCATGAAATGGTAATCAGTTAAAATAATTAGGTTATATCACAGGCTGATAATGGATGACTATTTTGATTTTATTCCTCCAGGTAATAGAATTTATTAATCCATGTCAAAACCATACATCATCAAAAGGGATTGAAGGATAAAATTTCATGAATGTCAGTGAGGAAACATTTGGAAGTGAGGGCTTCTGCTACTGCACAAGTACATTTCACATGAACCCAGTGGTCCACCTTCAGTTCTACAGGAAGATGGTTACAATGTAAAGTAGCCATCACTGAAGGGCCACATGATAACAGATGCTTTAATACGACTGCGGAATTTCAATTCTTCTCTTAGGCTTGAAATAGCTGTTATAATCAGGAGAATAGGCCAACATTCATTGCGCCTTAATGCTCAAATGTGTACAATTCAGGAAGATTGCCATCAGGTTTTCTCTGATCATTTTTCTTTGATTTTGCTAGCCTTTCTTGATGCAATTTATCTTATTTTTTTCCCTTTTGGGTAATGTCTTTCTAAACATCCATGTTGTAATCGGTGCTGGAACTCACCAATTGTGCATGACAGAAAGGAACTTAAAGAAAATTATGCATTCTCTGATCTAGCCTAGGGCACACAAATCAAAGCTTCCTCTGAGAAGACATAGTAAAATTGAAAGTAGCTACACTTTATATGGAAATTAGCTGCTCCTAGAATGCAATATAGTTATGCATGTATCAAACCAGAGACAACGAACATATGAAGTACATTTCCGCACTTGGAATGCTCCCTTCCTTCTTGTTTTGTATATAGAACAATTCTCAGTGTATTATATTACATCAAAAATTAAAAAGTTATTTTCTTAGCATTAACTTATGCATAGTTGGTATATTTGACAGAATTTAGAAATCTTCCTTCTTTAAATAATATTTCACTGAGACTTCAAAAATAATCAGGACCTGAAGCACTAATTTGAAAATACTGTGTTCTAAATGCCTTTTGCTGATGTAATCAAGGAAAAAAAAAACCACAGAAAAAAAGAGTATATTCCTCCAGAGCAGACATATGCAAATCAAGATCTTTATTTTTCTCTTGCTTTTTCTTTTTAAACTACAAAAGAAAAACTCTAAAATAAGGTAATGTGTATTTAAAGAAAAATTCAAAGCTAAAGGAAGGAAATTATTTTGTGCAAAAGAGCTATCCTGATAATAGATCAATCTCCCCCTGGGGTCTGGCACTCAACAGCTGCCATAGGTCAACTCTTTATGTGGAAAAAAGAAGAATGAGAGGTACCAGTCTTTGGGATTTGGTTCCTGCTTTTCAGATCGTCACGGATCACAAAGTTTGTCGGTGATCAAAATTCTTGGTTTAAATGGGATGAGAACCTGACTTTGATTCTTTTGATGTTCCTCTGTTGCTTCTGCTTGCAGAAAACAAACTACTCTGGCTGGTTTACGTAAAAAAGGGAATGTACTAAAGAATATCATGTGCCTTATAGAAAAATCATGGAGAGTCAGAGTGAAATTCAGAGGCCATGTGGCTGTAGCCAGACATTGAGGTGCAGCTCTTAGCACCGTGCCAGGCATCCAGCACCTCTGCTAGGTCTGGTTAAAGGTAATATGACACACTACTCGAACCAGCTGCTTAGCACCGACAACCATTCTGATCGGCTGCTACCCCATCACATTGATTGCTTAATATTTTTTATATCACTCATGTTTATATATACTATGTTCAAAAAATGAAATTACTCCATTATATTAAAAACTATGTACATATATATGTTTGCATGTGCCTAGAAAACATGATATCTCTGGGGATCGAGATTAGAGTGAGGTAGAGGTGAAAGAGAGGACTTAATTTTGACTTTATATATTTCTGCATTGCTTAAATTTACAATAAGCACATATTCCTTATACAACAAGCAGCCTAAAATAAAAAAGTAAGTTATTTGGTTCTTGAACATCAAGTTATTTGTATGTTCATGGACTATAGTTTATGAGCTCTAATCATTGACTATTAGAATTGGAAGAAGCTTAGAGCTCAAGTGCAACTTTCCTAGCCAAAACCCACAAAGGACGGTCTACGTTTACCGTCTTCCGTGCTTCATCTCCTGGTTATACTTAAAATAATTTCTACTCCCTTTTTCGTTAAAAGCATCTCTATTTCATTTAATTTAATCTAATCTCATTACATTCTATCTTCTCTCTGTTATTTTTCTCCCTTGTGTTGTCATAGGAAAACCAGTGGGCGGGGCTTTGCCTTTTGGGGTGGGATAATCCCGCTTCAGCCTGGGCGCTAGTCAGAGTGGCACCCCATTTACTCTTGACCCCTGGACTGACTCCTGCCATTACCATAGCACAAAAACTGTTATTGGAAAAGGTAACCATGGCCTTGCAATTGGAAGTTCCATGGAATCTTTCTGTTTCTCAACTTACTTGATGATTTAGCAGTAAATAATCAAATTGGCTGCTAAATTGGTCTCCAGAATGGCACTCCCACCTAGAGCTTCTCCCTCTCCAGCTGTTCCCTTTCAGTCCCTTTTGTTGGTTCCTTTCTTCAGCTGGTTCTTCTCCGGTCTCTTCTGTGACTCCTTTTTACACAACTCTTATATTTTCCCCTCCTCTCCACGTTTATAACCATGATCTCACTCATTCCCATAGGATTTCCACAATCTTCTCTAATCTTTTGAGCCCTGGGTCTGTATCTCTAGCACTGGCCTCCATCTCCACCCCCACACTTGGCTTATTAAGCACTTCCCCTTTAGATAGTTACAGCAGTGTCCTGACTGTGGTCATGTTTCTGGTACATTTTTTTTTTTTTAATATTGGCTCTTTTGGGTGCAGGAACAAAAAAACTACTCAAAAGCTACAATATGGTTAGACCTCAAGGAAATGGGAGCTAGAGGGTGTTCTACGTTTAAAAAGGTTCTGCAGACCAGAAGCCAGAATTTGCAAATTTGCAGATCTTTATCCTGGTATCTTATCATAAATGTGACTTAGCCACACACCCTTCTAATTCATTAGAAATGCAAACTTTTGCCTTGTTTCTTAGTTTTTTAAGAGAGAATATGACTCTGTAAACTCACATTTTACTTTTTCTTCCTGACTGCGAGTGTATGGAATTGCATTCATTCTACTCAGACATACTATAATTTGTTTATATAAAGCCAAATTAATTGGTTTTCTTTCTCTCTTATCCTCACTCTTTCCCACTTTCATTTCCATCAAAAGCATTGCCTCTCATATGTATGATATATATCCTTGGATAGTATGTGTCTTTGAAAAATACATAGTGTTGCTTTGTGTAGGTCTCCATTTAAAATCTGTGTAAATGACGCTATATTATAGCCCTATTTTTTTTTTATGCAACACTGTTTTTAAACTTCATGTTTCTCTGTACACATCTAGTTCTGCTTGCTCCAGGTCCTTTGGTGTAAGCACCCATCATATTTTACTTCCCTTTTCTCATAGTGATAGATGTCTGTGATGCCTCCAATTCCCTGTTTTCAAAACAATGCTGCAACAACCAACCTTGTATGTGTCCATTTACGGACTTGTTAAGCGAGAATGTCACAATTAGTGACATTCATCTTCTGCTTGATATATACAAAAATGGAATTGGATTGCTGGATATATGTGTAATTAATTGTACTAAATAGAGCCCACTTACTCTCCAGAATGGCTTACCGATTTACATTTCTATCCGTAGTGCCTGATGATTCCCATTTCTCTAGATCCTTATCAATACTCATGATACGGACTCTGAGTTTTGCCTAAGTGGACTCTCAATATAGCTCATTTAAGTCAGTTCATCCAGATCCAAGATTTGCCATGCTTGGATTAGGTACCTGTACCTGACCCAATCATGTGTAGTGAAGGGTAGTGTCACATGGTAGATAATAGAGCTCATTTGCTTTCAGCAGGGGCAGTGGGTGGGGCAGCTTCTCCTAGAAGAGTTTGTGGATAAAGCAAGACAACGCCTCCTTCTAATTCTCCCTCTCAGTTTCCTCCATATTTTTTTCAAGAGTGATCATATAAACCTGTTCTGCTTGACCATGTTGAAAGGTCATGCCCACAGACTAAAGGTTACACCCTTAGATTAAAGGCCGTTCCTATAGTCTATGCCCATAGACTAAAGGTTACGGCCATAGACTAAAGCTTATGCCAGAGACTAAAGGTCATGCCTGTATCCTAATGGTCATATCCATGCCAAACTCCTTAGTATGCTCCACCATCTGGCTCCTAACTTCTCTGGCCACGCTGAACCCTGTGGTTTTCCCATCAGGCCAGAGTGTTCTGTACCTCTGTGCTTTTCCTCTCACTGATTCTTGTGCTTGAAAAGTCCTTTGGTATCCTCCAACTCACTGCTCTTCTGAGGTCCTCTTGACAAATCATCTGTTTTTTAAAGCCCTGGCTTTAGGTGCACAAACCCTAGTTGCTTTCTGCCCACTCTAACCAATATGCCTCCTTCGCTTGTCCTGGCTCTCTTCAACTTTCCCGTGACGGCATCTCCCCTTTCCTGCACTTGCGTATGCTTCTGTCACCCTTCTTGGCTGCATGCTCCGTGAAGGCGAGGAGAGCATCTTATTTGGTTTTTTATCTCCAGAGCCTAGCACAGCGCTTCAGTCTACTACTGAGTGCTTAACAAATGTTTTCACATGAATAAATGAGCCACTGACTTTATTTGATAGAGTAATAAATTAGAATCTGGGACGGGTATATGACTTTTCCAATGGCACACAGATGGTTAGCGATGAGCTGAAAGCAAAACCCAGGTCTCTTGATTTCTACTTCTTACCTCATAGCAGGGGATGCTATGGAGAATTCCCTGCATTTATCCTAATTGTTTCATTCTGCAGAGTAAGCTGAAAAATTGAGAAAGTCTCCTTCCTAATCCCAGGAAACATTGGAGCATATAGTGTTATCCAAACTTTCCTTTGGATTTCCCCTTTCCTACTAAAATATGTTGGGCTATATGGAAGCAGAACTACAAGTAGCACTTTGGATTATAAATTATAGGACAAAATTCCCCAGGGATCCTCAAACTAAAAGTAGATATTTCTTAAATCAAATATTATATACAGTAATTTTCTAAAAGGTGACATCAATGACTAAATATTTTTCTCTTTCATGTTACCCTTTTTCCTACCGTGTCTTGATTATTTATCTGAACGACAGCAATCAAACTCACCATTTCTGTCAAGAAACTTTGCAGAGGAGTTTATAATACGGCATGTACTATTATAAAGCGTGTACTATTATAAAAGCATGTCGCTTTCAGTTTTTAAAGGGCCTTGAAGTGTTCTGCAGAACTTCTCCACCCACGTCAGTTCTCTCCTTGACCTTGAGAGAGTACCACAGACCTCCCGCGAGAGCTGAGGAAGAGAGACATTATTTCTTCTTTATTTTTCCATCCATTCTGAGTTACTCAGCTGGAGCTGGAAACGAGTGTGGCCCTTAACTCCAGGCATTTTCCCTGCCACTTTAGACATAGGATAGACAGCTGTCAGCGAGAGTGTGGCAGTGCGGAAGCTTCAGCAGCAAGACAAAGGGACTGCTTTGTGGCTTGTTGCTAATGCCTTCTCAATTTCCAGAGCTCTGTGGAAGGGCCGTAGCTTTCCACAGCCCTGAGAATGGAGTTTATTATCTCTGCAATGTGAATAAGGGACAGGAATAACAATGATCCATGAAAATTGAGGAAACTCAGATGCAGAGAGGCTACCTATCTGATCATGCAAATCCTGCAATAGAATTGGGGACTTCTGATTCTCCAACGAGATTGGGTGCACTTCAGGGTGGTATGGCCAGAGACCACTTCTGATAGTCAGCTTGTTTTCTGTCACTAGGAAAACAATTTCCCATCGATCAAGAGTGACACACGGACTGGTAGCACTAACATTTATAACCATCAGAGAATTGTACCGTGGGTTCACATCAGAGGCAAACTAGAATGCCATCATTCATGTATATCATTTAAATACATAGCAAAGCTCTTTCTGGTAATATCCAAGGAAAGTTTTGGTAAGAAGGGCCAAAGGCGGAGGAAGTAGAAGGTGGTGGTGGCAGTGGGACATGTGCTCATTGTTTTGTTTTTAACCCTTGATAAAATGATTCCCAAAGCAAAACATTTGAAAACCACTACATTATAAGCATCGCATTTTCAGAACAAATTAATGTGCTACCTCATCACAAAAGAATGATCAAAAGTATTGGAAGTCTAAAAGATAGACTCTGGAACCCCAACCTTTAAGCAAACATTAATGTATAATTAAATGTGTGTTATGTAATAAATTACATAACATGTAATTTTGATAGTTATATCACTTAACATATATTAATTAACTAGCTAATTGGCACTATAGATATCAGACATAAAGAAGAATCTTGCCCTTTGCCCCAAATGTAATATATATAGTTTAAGAAATTTGATAAGGTTTGTGAGAAAAACTATTTGTGGATTTATAGACTAATTAAAGTTAGCCAGTTAGCTCTATCCAAAAAAAATTAATAACTATTCAAAACTAATAAAAATATTTTCTCAATTTTATAAAAATCAGTTTTGACCATGGAAATACTGATAACCATCTAGTAAGAACAGTAAACATAATCTTTAAATTAAATTACAATCTCTTTTGTGCTATCCAGGATTTAGTGATTTATAGAGGCAGAGAAAAGTGGAAAAAATAGTTTCCACTTAACCAATATTTTATTTGTTCCATTTAATTGCAGACTGAACAAATAAATCTAATGTAGACATTTTATTTTTGTCTGAACATGGGCAGTTTCCATTTAATGCACACATACATATAAAGAAATGTTCAGAAAACTTTTAACAAAAGTTGGTTGTTTCAACTTTCATTTATGTTCTTAATTCCTAGATTACATAAAAGTTAAAAAGATAGATTAGGCTCTTCATTTTGGAACCATGAGAGGATTGCCAAGTGTCTACTCTAGATTGAAATGCATTTTCAAAAGAGGGAGTTAATTGTTTTTCTCAACTGAGAAAAAGTAGGCCTTGATGAGATTCGTCATGTAAACCTCCAGTTTCTTAATCATAGATTAATTATAGAATAAGACAGATTTTGAAAAGGTGTTTATGCAGTTCAGTCCAGTACATTCTGGGCAGTACTTCAATGAAATCACCTTTAAATTCGAAGTCCTTTCCAATCCTTAAAATTTGCCAAAGAAGGAAAGGTTTTCAGATTGGTTGTAATTTATCCCAAAAGACAAGGTCTTCTCTGTGATGTGGTAAATCTTCCAGTGTACAAATGCTGCCATGCCAGCTCCCAAAGTCAGCCCTTGGGGGCATTTGTAGACTCTGGTATATCTGTCAAGATCGTGACATCCTCAATAGGTAGAGTGATCATGTTTCGGTTCTGGGGTCTCCTTCCTGAGAATTAAAGAAGCAGCCCTTTAGCCTCCATTTTCTCCACGAGCCATTTGGAATCTTTCAGTTTGTAGTCTGCCAGAATGTTCTACTTTTTATTTCTCCTCCTTCTTGGATGATGACTGTGGGCCCCAGGTGCCAAGCTGTGGAACATAATTGTCTACTGATGGTGACATCTGGTTCGTTGGCAAGCTTCTTCCTGAGGTTTTTTTTCCCCCAGTGAATAAATGATAGCTTAGAGCTGGATTATAATAGAGCTTTGTCTCCTAACATGTTTGGGCCAGGTTTATTTCAAATTCATTAGCTTATGCTAAGAGTAAATTATGAACCAATGATAACCCTAGCTGCAAGTTACTCTTCAGAAAATCTTGTATCTTTAATTAGCTTGGAATATATTCTGCAGCTGATTTTTAAAAGACATTTTTTCTATTTGCAGAGATGCAAAAGTAAGGAAGATTTTTCACTCTTTGCAAGTGAAAAATCAACATTTACAATTGTTAAGTGCTAATCCAAAGTTAGAAGAGAGTGCTTTTGTGAAATTTTCCCCAGAGAAAAAAATTTACAAAAGACTTCTGAATTTCCATAATATGGACACAATCCAGGCATTCTTTGTATAATCTAGCCATTTTTTTTTACTTATTAAGATACTGTATTCACTATTCATCTCATACTTTTAATATTTCAAGGTTGTCTATGTCTAATCATCATTATCTGTATCTTGGTAAAGTTGACCAAAAATTGAAGAAAAATCATGGGTGCTTACAAAAGACAAAATAGTAATCAAAGTTACTATTTAAAAACAAAATTCAAATATTCCTTTTAAAGAAGAGAAAATCAAAGTGCTAACTACTTCAATAGCAGAAATATTGATCCCAATCTTTCCGGTGCTATAATGCACAATGCATCCCTTTTTTAGTTTACATAAAGGCTATTTATTAACAGAGAACAATAATTTGAGGAGTTCTGTTCACAGATGGTGACCATGATGACCCCCGCTTCCTGCAAGTGCTATTAGAAGGGGTGTGGGTAACAACCTCAATTTGCCCGATCTTTATACCCAAGCAGGCAGGGACTCTGAGGGCTGTCTGGGCCCCAGGTTCAGGAGTCTTGGTCCTATTTCCTCCTGAACCCTGGAGTTTGATCTGTAGGGCAGTGATGCCCAACTCGTTGCACCTCTGAGCTACATCCTGGGCAGCTAACATGGTGGCACATGGCAAGGACTCATCTTGGTGAGCCTTCACCTTCATCCCATCAGTCATGCTGCAGATGGTTTTCTTGCCAAAGAGATTGGCGACACGGACAAAGGTGTCACTGAAGGATGAAAAGATGTGAAAGGATGTAAAGAAGAGTGCATTACATGCATCTTTTAAACACGCAAAACTATATGCTGCAAAGTTCAATACTAATTGATTGCCACATTTCTATTTTCCAAAATGGCACGTTTCTTCTTTCATTAAAGAATGGATAAAAATCACACTAAAAACTGGAGAATATTACTTTGTGTTATTATTTGTCTACAAATATTTCTTAAGAAGATAAAGCTAGCTGATTTAGAAAATGTGCAATGCCTCAAAGCTTACTGCTTGCATCTGTAAGGTTATATTTGTCTAAACTTTGTTCCTAGTAAATATCAATTATACTGGTTCTGTAAAGTCTAGAAAGCAAATGCAATAGCTAGAAAGCAAATGCAATAGCTAGAAAGGTCAATAATCAATTTTATCACTTTTTAGAGCTTTTAGGCTAAACTATGAAGGGCTAAGAAGAAGATTTAGCATACAAACCAAGTTCAGACTTAAATAGGGGTGTAGTTGTAAGTGGAATTCATCTCCAAAGAGGTAAGCAGATAGAGGAAATAGTCCAGAGCAGAAGACAATAGTAGATGAAATGTTGCAATATTCAAGGGAGGAAATAATAACTACAGAAGAATATCTTGAGGAGGAAGAAAGGAACTTTAGAAATATTACAGGAAAAGAATAGTAAATGTGGCAATTGCTTGGACACAGAATGGAAGAAAGGGAGATTTAAAGGGATTATAAAAGACTTTTTAAAAAGGTATAAAGAAAGGCCAGGCGTGGTGGCTCACGCCTGTAATCCCAGCACTTAGGGAGGCCGAGGCGGGCAATGACAAGTTCAGGAGATAGAGATCATCCTGGCCAACATGGTGAAATCCTGCCTCTACTAAGAATACAAAAATTAGCTGGGCGTGGTGGTGCACGCCTGTAGTACCAGCTACTCGGGAGGCTATGGCAGGAGAATGGCTTGAACCCAGGAGGCCAAGGTTACAGTGAGCCAAGATCGTGCCACTGTGCTCCAGCTTAGTGACAGAAAGAGACTCTGTCTCAAAAAAAAAAAAAAAAGTTAAAGTAAAGAAGCTAGCAAACCTTCAGAATGATGAATGTGACTGAGGATTGTGGAATAATACCTTTGAGACAGCCCTCAGTTCTTTCCAAGAACCTCTGAATAATTCCAGGGCCGAGTCTACACATGGTTCTTTCACCTCCTCATTGTTGATTCCCTTGCTTCTGTTTAGCTTCCGCCATCTCCTGAGATAGCTCTGCAGAGGCCTACGAGTCTCCTTCCCAGTGGCATTTTCTCACTCACTTCCCTGTCAGCCTTGCTGCCTGGCAACTTTTGGGCATGGCTGTCTCCTGTGGCTTCCATGCCCCTCAGCTCTGCTGCTTCTCCTCCTGCCTCAGCTTGCTCCTTCCTGGCCCTCCTCCCTCCTTCTGCCCTGTAGCATCGGTGTCACTTACCGCTCTTGCTGTTCTCTCTGCGCTCTTTCACAAGGCCATCTTATGCAATTCCAGGACTGCAGACACCTCAGTAAAGATAGGCCTCACCACACCATTGCCTCACTCTGACTCCGTCCCAGAGCTCTGCTTTTGCAGTTAAAATCAACTGCCAGACTTTCACCTGGATGTCCCACTAGTACCTCAAGTTTAACGGGTCTGAAAAATAAGTATCTCCCCATCATAAAACCTGCTTCTCATCATATGTTTCCTAAACCTGCTGTTAATATCACACTACAATACTGCAAGATCTGCACTTGTACCCCAGAACTTAAAGTATAATAATAATAAAATCACACTTTCTTCCCTATCACGGTCATCAGGCTCAAAAAGCTTGATTATCTTGGATTGCATAGGCCCTAGAGTCCATCGTTAAGCTAGTTCTGCCTTTGCAATATCTCTTTCATTCATTGACTATCATTGACACCAAGACTTTGTCAGGCTTCTGTAACAATAACTTTCTTATTGTTTCTTCTGACTCCTGTAGTACAAGCCGATAATATGATACGAATAAATACTGAATTAATAAGTAATGTCAACATTCATTCCATCAAAAACTATTTATCAAATGTCTGCTATGTGCTAGACAATAGTCAGTGAAGATGAAGGGAGGATAAGAAAGAGTTCTCACATTAAAAAAAGGAAATATCAAGTATTTATTTGAAGAGGAATTCTGAATTTCTAATCAGGTAGTCTCATGGATAAAAAGATTGAGAAATACGGTTGTGTTTGTAGAAATATAAATGTAATGAAAAAGAGCTTGTTGATGATAATATTAAGTAATGTTGAATAATGGAATAGGATATTATAATTGCTTATAGATTCTCCTTTCCTGCACATTTAAAAAAAGTCAATTCATACTCATGAAATAAATACTAGATTCAGGACTATAACAAAACCATATTAATAAGACTCAGTGTCCCTACTGATCCATTTACTCTAGTCTGTTTTGTTTCCATTGGCTTTCACACTGGGATCTGTGTCTGTGGGTTACCTCCGAGTACATTTGCTGGAGGCAAATGTTTCTATGTTCTTTGTCTATTGGTAACTGTAGAAGGATGTGGATACTGCTCAAAGGGAAGTAAATGGCTTTAAGACTCTGTTAAAAAACCCGAAGTTCTTGGTTTAAATGCTGTTTTGAATAGTTCATTATCAAAAACATACTTCTGCTTTCAGAAAATGCGCAAGCTCTGCATCAAAGGCGCGCTGCTGATTACTAAGGGAAGGATGTGGAGCAAGAGAGAGGCAAGTGATGATTATAAGAAAAGGGGGAGCCTTCCAGTGAGTTAATGAAGCAACCTGCTAACAGTTTTCTGGTTGGAAAAAGTCATCAAGGACTTTCCTTTAGTCAAACAGCACCATTTGATTTCTCTTGCTCCGTCATAATCAGAAGGTTTGTGCAACACGGTGGGATATTACGGAAAGAGCCTCAGGGCATTTGCCATCGGGCCGGGGATGGCTTCCAGTTCTGTTTGCTTAATCCTATATGATGCCAAGTAAGCCAAATCATTGACTCTCAGTTTCCTCACTTATGAAATGGGAATAACAACAGTCAGTTCTCAGTGTTGTTGTGAAGACTTCAAATATGTCAAAGGGCTCTATGAACTAAAATACTCTAAATAATTTATGCACGTATTAACTAATATTAATTACAAGGAAGGTGCTGAGGACCGAAAGTTAGCATTTTTGTTAAACTTACGGGTAAAAACAAGCTTGACAGACAAAATGTGTAAGGAATAGCAAGAGAGTCTGTAATCATATTTAGGTGTTTATTTAATTTCACCGTGAATGGGAATTAGTTTTAAAAATAAATTCTGATTTACACCTGTGCTGTGCTCTGAAATCCACTTGTAAATTAGTTTCTGAAATACACAGCATGTTTTCCCATAGAAACAATGCTGTAAATGGTGGTTAAGTTCCTGCAGCACACCCTGTAAAGACTACTTTACCCAAAAGTAACTGAAACGCCAAGTTGTTGCAAGTTAGTCTGGGACCCTAACCACTCCATATAGTGTCTCTATGCAAAGGCTTGGGGATCATTTGTGCGTCTGCTGTTCTTTCTTGGAACATCGGAAGAAGGAATTGTGGAGATTCAGACAGTGACTGTGTTGTCTCCACGTCCCCAGGGCATACTCAAAAGGAGCTATCCATGTCTGGGAATGTCTGCACACCTGCCTGCCCTTCACCTAGCATGCATCAGCGCTAGGAGTCCACATCTCTGTCTATTCAACCTATATTTCCTGCTTGGGTTATGATGAATCCTTGAAAAAGGTAAACTTTGTGGTGAAATCACATCTATTCCTGATGCTCTTATAGCAACTATCTTTTTCCATTAAGAGATATGATCATTTAGGGAATGTTTCACTCTGCCATAGCTCCAAGAACCTTCAGATCTCATGGGGAAGGGCAAGAGGAAGTAATTAAAGGGCTGGGGAAGGATGTTTCCTTCCTCTCAGAAACTTTTTCCCCTGCACAGACCAAACAGAGACATGAGTTAGTATTTTCAGTGGGAATTCCCCATGTAATGTTCCTTCACTGCAAATTCTTGTGTTATTTTAACAGAGGGAATATTTTTCTTTTTGTAAGAACAATCAAATGAAAACACACTTGTTAATCTCAGCCACTTCTGGTTCAATTATAAGCACCATTTTGATAGCTGTAGTAATAAAAAATGAAGAGAAAAATAACCCTTTTTTTTTTCTGAAGCTGAGTTTTGCTTTTGTTGCCCAGGTTGGAGTACAATGGTGCAATCTTGGCTCACCACAACCTCCACTTTCCGGGTTCAAGTGATTCTCCTGCCTCAGCCTCCCAAGTAGCTGGGATTACAGGTATGTACCACCACAACTGGCTAATTTTGTATTTTTAGTAGAGATGGGGTTTCTTCATGTTGGTCAGGCTGGTCTTGAACTCCCGACCGCAGGTGATCGGCCCACCTCAGCCTCCCAAAGTGCTGAGATTATTGGTGTGAGCCACTGCACCCAGCCGAGAAAGATACAGTTCCATCATGAGGCAAATGAGCTTGCCTTAGAAGACTAATGTATATTAGTCTCATGGTTTCAAGTCAACAGATGTAGGAGAGAAGAGGCTATGAAAAATCTGTATGATTGGAAATAGCTGGGCCAATATTTTCAGTTTGAATGATATTATAGTGATAGCTAAATGGTAGAAGCTTCCAATCTCTCCTTTCTGGAGTGGTTACAGGGCTGCCATCTGTGGTTGTGCAGTCAGTGCACTAAACAAAGGGGGCTCATCTAAGTGTTAGTGATGCCCAATCCTGTCAAGCACCCTAGTGCAGGGCTGAGCTAGGAGAACGAGACCTCTGGATATTTACACTGAGTTGCTGTATGTGCTAGCTACTACTCTGCTTAGCTAAAGCCAAACACCATATTTATCCACCTGCATGCCAGGAGAAAAACAATTGCAGCCAGGGGATGTACTAAGGGAATTAGTAAAACCGTTAATCTCTATTTATTCGACATTCAAGTTGACACTTTAAATTTTTATTAGGGAAGGAGGAGGGAAGTTAATGTTTTTGAGTACCTGGAATGTGGCAGGCACTGTGCTACTCCATCAAAGACTGCTGAGTTGCTTTAATCAAAGTGGGCAAAGGCAGTGGAAAGAAATACAATCAGCTGATAATTACATTTTAAATGCTTTAAATTAGCATATTACTTTCATAGCATTAGAATAGACTTTACCTTATTTATCACAATAGCTCTGTGAAAGGACTGATATTATCTACATTTGACATGTGAGGTAAGCAACTAATAAACATTTACTAGTGGAATTACTAATAGATTTGACCCAAGCTTCCAGATCCTGAATACTGAGCTCTTTCCAACATGCCATTAAAAGGTACATTTAAGTAAACTGGAATCTACAAGCTGAATCCTAGAGTGGGAAGTAACGTGTAAGGTTTGGGATTGGTGGAAGAGAGGCTGCAATTGGAAAAACATTAGTCTTAAAAAATTTCTTTAAGGCCAGGCGCGGTGGCTCACGCCTGTAATCTCAGCACTCTGGGAGGCCGAGCGGGGAGCGGATCACGAGGTCAAGACATCGAGACCATCCTGGCCAACATGGTGAAACCCCGTCTCTACTAAAAATACAAAAATTAGCTGGGTGTGGTAGCGTGCGCCTGTAGTCCCAGCTCCTTGGGAGGCTGAGGCAGGAGAATTGCTTGAACCCGAGAGGCAGAGGTTGCAGTGAGCCGAGGTCACGCCACTGCACTCCAGCCTGGCGTCTGGCGACAGAACAAGACTCTGTTGCAAAAAAAAAAAAAAAAATTAAATTAAAAAAATTTCTTTAAGTGAACAGAAACAAATGTGAACTATAGCTTGGACTTGAAAACAATATGAGTAAAATGGCCAGAAATATTCTTAAATCCTAGGAAGAGAAAAGAGTTCTCTCAAAACTTATGTTCATTTAACAATTTAGACTATATTTCCAGGACATTATAAGAAACATAACAATATTGACTTGACCTAGCTGATTGTAACATATTTGTTTTTATGGACCAAAGTACTTAGGATAGCTTCATGATTATGACTAATAAAATACATGCCTAAACCATCACAAAATTATGGAAGACACCTCACTAACACACAAAACTTTAGAAAAACAGAAGCAATTTGGCATTTCAACTTTGTGTGTAAATTAAGCTCACCAAAGACAGGCTTGTTTAAAAATATAACGTTAGATAAACTGTGAGTTGAATGTTTAAACCTGATTTCTCAGAACGCTTCTTTAATTTCAACATGGCATTTCATCATAATATTGACAGCACTTTGTCACTAAGCATGTATTTTTTTTTTAATTTTTTAATTTTTTTACTAAGCATGTATTTAAATGATCACTTGATTAGTGCACTGTGAGGGCGAGGAACGATTCTGCGTGCTTATCATCGTGCTTACCTCCGTGTGCACTACCTGGCACTGTACACACTTGATGTTTGCAAATGAACAAGCAGATGGATCACTTTAACTAAATAAATTAAAATATAGGTATAAAACTTTCAGAAAGGCAGTATATCAATGTTGTATTAGAGATATTATTTGGGTAACTGAAAGAAAATGGAAATTGAAATATTATTTAGATAAAAGTAGGACCTCTGCCAAACCAGTGGCCAGTCCCCTGGCAAAGAGTCAATCCAATTTTATTATTATAGAAACAATGTACTATTCAAGAGCTGTATTCTATTAAAGAACTTGGCTTTGTTAAAATCCAAAAGCTTCTCATTGGTCTAATGTTAGTCAGATCCAGCCTCTTTCTATCTATCCTCCCATCTATCTATCTTCTCATCCTTTCATCTATCTACCCTTCTATATTTCCATTCACCCAACAACCCACCCATTCTTTCATTCATCCACTTTAACACCCACCCACCTTCATTTCATCACCCTCTGTCCATCCCGTCACCCAGCCATTCAACCTTCCTGCCCTTCTTCCATCCATTCACCCAATAATCCCTTTGTTCTTTATTCCCAGCAAAAGTTAATTGCCTGTTGATAATGAAAAGATGTGAATAAATAGCACTGGAAATCAAGCATGCACGTAAGTGTGTCATTTCAGGCAAGTTGGAGAATGTACAACTATATCATTTACTACTGTCCTGATAGTCATCTAGTTAGTTTACCCTATTGTAGTTCAGATCTAAAGGTAATCAGCTATAATTACCACGACTAGTTTAACAACATTTCATCTACCCATTACATTGCTTATATACATTATAGAAACTGCCATTTCAGTTTCTAAAAGTACATTAAATCCACTCTATCTGTCCTGATGAAAGTCCTTTATTATTAATTTTAGAGAAGTTCCACCCACTGCTGCAACATTTAAGAAACACACTTGTTTTCATTATTCAGCTTTGTGGACAGAATTAATTTTCTTCTTTTCTATAGTGCTTTACAGTTTACAACACTCTTTTTATAGATCCATCATCTTTGATTCTCAATTAAAAGCCAAATTCAATATTTTGCATATGTTTTGCTGCAGTTCTCATTTCATCTCAGGTAAGCCAGCCGACCCCCTCTCCCCTCCTGGGACATGCCCCGGTGCTGTGTTCATTAACTTTCCCCTGGTGTTTGTTTAGATATTCAGATGATGATGAAGTGAATGTTGTTCTCATTATTCCTGCCTCAGGATGTGGTGGACCACCATCTGCAGCTGCCGTGTAAGTGATCATCTTGGCGTTGACCCACATGCCACCTTTGTAGTCATGAGTATTCTATCCGAGAGATGCCATCTGGTTTTCACGGAAGCCGGTGGAAAAGTGGGGGTCTATGTTTCACTGCAGAGATGCGTGTTCAGAGAAAAAAACTGAGCATTTTCTGCTCCCATTAGGGACAGAGCATCAGCTGTTGTGTTCTTTGCATCAAATTTTCTCATAGCTTATACCTTCCTGGTAGAGTTCTGTTTCATCAGGTGTGTTAAGAAGCTCTCCATACTCTATGGAGTGGGGCTGGGACGTGGGGTTGACTAAGAGAAAAGGAGGTGAGAACTGCTCCAACAACAGAACCTAAAGATCAAACATGATTTAGCCCAATACACTGATCACTAATTGTTAGCTTTTCAGATGCAGACAACTCTTTGAGGTTATATTCTTTATTTGTTAAAGTTTTATTTAGAAATAATTTAAAATGATGGAAAAATTACAAGAATTGTACAGAGAATTCCTTTACCCAGGTTTATTAATGTCTAACATTTTGGCACTTCTGCCACATATATATCTCTATATACACATATACACATATACAATTTACATACATATACATATACAGTATACATATATGCATATACAATTTTTAAAAACTGTGCCCCGTTTGCCTCTAAAGTGCCTGCTTCCTAAGAGAAGATATTCTTTTATATAACCACCATGCAATGATCACATTCACAAGATTCAACATTGAAGTAATTCTATTATTTAACACACAGTCCATGATTTTAAGATTTAAAATCAATGTTAAAATTACAAAAACTTGGCACCATATTTTTGCTGTTAATCAGGTGGGTAAAAAAAAATTTTTTTTTAACAGCCCCTCTTGTTACATGGCTTCCTCTTCTATGGTAACTTGGCAACTTTTGAATGCCCAGGACACTTGTACCAGCTTTTAGCATAGAATAAGAACAGAACAAATAGAGGAACACAATAGTACTTGACTCCTTACTGAGCCTTGTTTGTAGAAAGAAGTTTTTTCTTTATCCTACCAAGTGTTTCTTAGATTTGGATGTCTGTCCATTTCTTCCTCCCCTCCTTCCCTTTATGGCTCCACTTTTCTAGAGCAAGGTTGGAGCCAGAGGAAGAATCCTAAATATTTTTATTTTTTTCTGCATACTCTGGTATTCCTGTCCAGCTCCTACTCAAGCAAGGTGGTCTTGTCTTCAAAATTGTTTCTCTTTACTCAGAAATTCATTCATTCCTTCAATGATCAAAATCTCACATGACAAGATTTAAGGCGAACAACATTTTTAAAGGCTCTTTACAATAGCATCATTGATTTTCTGAAGGCCTTCAAAAGGAAATGCATAGAAATAGGAATTATTCATAAAGGTATCTTTATCATAATCACTAACTATTCATCTCTTCTATTAGCAGATTTATCAATCGCAAAGAGGGAAACATACCTGAATGTAGCTTGTAATCAAGAATACTGCAGACAGGTTGCTTTTGGGAATACATGCATTCTTACCCAATTCCTATTTCCTTACAAATTTTCTTCATTTAGTGCATTTGGTTTTAAATTTGTGGTCTGTTTTTAGCATTAATTTATTTCCCTGCTTACTAATTTATCTAGATAAAGGTCTTGAAACTACAAAACATAATGATGAGTCATTCCAAATATTATTTATGTTTACTTTGCAATGATAAAAGCTAATTTCATATTTAAAAAAGAAAGTTTTCTTACAAAATGCATTTTTTTTAAAAAAAAAAAAAGGTGAAACATTGAGATAAAAGACCCCAATTGGCAGAGTAATTAGTTGGTCAACTGCTTTTTTATCACATAAATTACTTTTCTGTCAAGTGACAACAAATGTAATTTGAACTGAGATTAATTACATAGTAATGATGCTTAACATAATTGGTTAAATAGAGGAATTTCTTATGAAATGGTAGATTCTTAAATTTATACAAATAAGTCCAGATGGTGAACAGCTAGTTTTAATTAAATTAGGTTTGATAATTATAGATGATTAATTTTAGATTTGATTCAGATTAGAAAGAATACATTAAGGAAATTATTTTTAGTTTTCAATAGGATGGTAACATATCATGATGATTATAAACACTGATACCTGGGATCAAATTAATAATTTCTTAATTTCATTTTGATAAATAAAACCTTGGAAAATGTTACTGAGAAAAGTGATAGTATTTCTTTCCTTGGAGGCTTTTATGATGCAATCAGAATTCTGTGCTTATAAGAGGTTAGGTCATTTCTTTATAGAAATGGGGTAGAGGGGCAGTGTGGTAGGGGTGGAGGGATGAACTAAATGATTTCCTGAAGATATTTCTAATTCCTGAATGTGATGACTAAGCTAATATTGTAGAATTAGGCATGGTATATGTATCAGACCACAAAAATGGCTTCTGAAAAGGATATAACAATCTCACGAAAGTACATATTGTAAAGAAAGGGTTTTTCTTCATTTTCTTTTCATTCAGAAGACATTTTCACATGGCTTATCATATGAACTCTGGCACTAGAAGTCTGTGAATTGCTTCTAACCACAGGAACTGTGTGTCACTCATCTGTGAAAAAGTCTGAAATCTAAAAGTGCAAAAAAAGATAAGGTTGGCTCACTGAGGGGCCTACCCCACACTAGGTAAAATTCATTTCCTTCTACACGGATGGCTTTTATTTATATTTGTTTGTTGGTTCATTCATTTACTTATTCATCAAATATTTATCACATGCAAAACTCTGTGTTGGTGATATGATTTTATTAGGCACTTGCTTTCAAAATAAAAGACTGTGAATGCAAGAGTTAGATTTCTATACTTTTATTGTCTGTATATGCTTCCAGCAACTTGTCTTCAGCTGCTTTTACTATTTTCTCAAAAGGAATGCAAAACCTAGGTCCAGCTCAAAATTAACCTCATAATGAAACTCTCTGAATCTTTAAATGACCCACCTAGGAGAAGAGTGGCTAGGGCAAGGTCTCCAAATGAAAGCATACACACAAAATCCCATGCATATGGTCTTGTATGTGAGGAGACAGGGTAAGGCCATCTGGCTGTTTCAGGGTAGCTTCCCAGGGAGGGAGCATGGGGAATTAGACCCTGGTCCACTGACTTTTGCAGGTCTGACGTTGGCTGCAGCAGAAATTTACTTTAAAAACTATACTGGTGGTTTTAACTGGCCTGAGACTAGATGCCTAAGGCCAGCTAGAATAACCTTTTCATTTTGGGACAGGTCCACTAAATCTGCCATATTATAGCCTAGAAGAATGCTTCCATAAATATGAAAATAGAACAAAGAGAGTTGGATTTATTTTTCCTTTCTTTCTTTTGAGAGATGGGATCTCATTATGCTGTTCAGGCTGGAATGCAGAGGCTATTCACAGGCATACTCACAGTACACTACAACCGCCAACTCTTGGGCTTAAACAACCTTCCTGCCTCAGCCTCCTGAGTAGCTGAGATTACAGGCATACGCCTGGCTAGGAGAGCTGAATTTCTTGACATTTCTTTTTTTTGTGTGTTACACAAGTCATAAATAAGTATTGTAGAAAATTTCTAAGATATCAAGAGATAGAAAGGAGAAAAATAACTTTCAATCTCACCATCCAGTAATAACCATTGTTAACATTTTGGAGAACAATCTTCTAAATACATTCTATGAGTATTTTTTTTTTTTGTACAAAGAAACAGGTGGTTGTGTATAAGGAATTTTGCAATCCAGTTTTTTCATTGGATAACATATTGTGATCGTTTTTCTGTGTTAGTGTATATACTTCAGAACAATGACCTTTATGGAAGGAAGCACACCATTTCATAACATAATCCTTAGTTTATTTAGTCAATCACTTATTTTTAGACTTTAGAGACTATTTTATCTTTTAGCCTGTTAAAGTTCTCTATTGTCACTGAGTTTCTGTCCAGAGAACAAGGGCTATTCATCTGTAATTGGACCACCCTCTGGGCAGCATTCATAAAAACAGCAAATCTAAACTAAATCCTTCTCTCTTGCATTCATTTCTTTCCGCACACTTTCCATTATGAAGTGATTATAGCTTATGAAGTAAATTTCAAGTTAGTTACCGCCTGGTGACATAAAACAGCACTTTAATCAGTAAACTGTATTAAAATCACGTGGACTGAAAACAGAGTAGTACAGAAAAGATATCTCAGGTCAGTGGTTCAAAACATCAGGCTGCATGTTAGAACAATCTGGGAGACTTTTTAAAATCCCCATACCCAGGCCTCACTGTAGTCCAGTTAAACCAGAATCTCTACGTCAGAGTTCTGAGCACCAGTCAGTATTGCTGAGCTCCCCAGGCTCCCCATGTGCAGCCAAGTTTGGGAAGTACTGGTTCCATACTGAGTACTCCTCTTTCTGAATGTGAAGTTTCTTCTGATTCCCCTGAACCTTTGAATCAAATACTGATGGAAATGAGATGGAGGACTGACCTGAAGTGGGAGTCAGCAGATGAAGAGGTAGGTCCAACAGAAATGGTGCCTCCTCCCTTTTCCTGAGGCACAGACTGGGGGTGTGGCAGGGCAGCAGCTGGCTCTGAGATTCATAGATAAATCCTTGCCTTGCAGAAGGGATAAACTGTGCTTTTGATAGTGACAACAGCAACCGTAGTGGTAGCCTCTACAATCACTGAGTGATTGGATATTCAAGTCAGTTATATGAGCCTGGAGCTGTGATCATCTTAGGCTAGAGAGGTAAGAAGTACTCGCTTGGAGCCTGATGTCTGGTTTGCTTTCCAAGCTCAGCCTCCTAAAGCTACGTAACCTCCAGGAAAGTACTTCATTTTTCTGTGCTTCAGTGTCTGCATCTGTGAAATACAGATAATGATAGTACCCATCTCTATGTTGGAAAGAATTGATACAATTAACAGTCAAGGAGATTTTAGAAAATCTCTTGGCACTTACGAAAATAATAGAAAAGTGGTTCTCAACCAGGGGTGATGTGGTCACCCAGGATACACTTTGAAATGTCTGAAGATATTTTTAGGCGTCACACTGGGGTTGGGAGGGGATGCTACTGGCATCTAGCAGGTAGAAGCCAGAGGGTGCTGCTAAATACCCTACAATGCATAGGACGGCTCCACAGCAAAGAATTATCAGGCCCCAAATGTCAACAGTGCTGAGATTGAGAGACCCTGCATTGGATGTTGGGTAGTTAGCCATTTGTACGCAAGGAAAGTAAGGCTTAGTGAGATTAAGCAATTTATCTAAGGCCACACAGCTGGTGGAGCTAGGACTTGAACCAAGTCAGAAAATGCAGATTTGTCTTTATCATTCTATGAGGACATGGTCCATGGATATGGACTTAGCTTCACTTTCCTAAAGTGTGGGCACTTCTTAACCTTGGCCCTGGATTTTAAGTCAAGGTGAGGGCCTTGGGTTTTGATCTACTCATGACAGCATGTGTGTGTTTATTTGTATGAGTGACAGAGAGAGAGAGGCTGTGTAGAAAATGTTGACAATCTTCACTCACTCTGAATCCCATCACCTCTCACCCTTCCACCTTTATCAAAGACAGAAGGAAAAAGGAAAGAAAAAAGAGTGATGTAAAAGGTGATATAAATGTCATTATAGGCTTTTAGGATTGCTAGAAATATAGGGATGGACGTGTGCCTTCAAAAAATGTAGGGGGTCTACCCAATTTCATCCTTCCTGGAATCACAGTACACTGCATTATGTGTCTCTGCACATTTACCGATGCAGACAAACTGTCCTTATGGACTTAACTATAGCTTATATTTCAATTTCTAGGCTATTTCATTCATTCTCCAAAAACTGAGTAGACAAGAGCTGTGATGAACAGGCTGATGCATTGCAGTAGGTCTCCATAGTTCAGACAATTCAAAAGCCAGTAAAATTAATAAAAGATACATTAAAGTGTGCTTCTTCCATCTGTTAGAGAAATGGGAAATTACATAACACCTAGTGTAGAGACTGTAAGAAGACAGCACTGAGTGACAGACTTTCTTTGCAACTTTATGATCACCTCTAGGCACCCATTATGGACCTTAATGAATTCTTCTTAAACCATCATTTTCACTGGATGCTTCTTGGAGCAGCTCTCAGGTTGAGATGCCAGCAGACTGCAGGCCCCAGTCCTCACTCCGGTCCCACATCCCTTTTGTATGGTGCTTATTCTGAAGGGCTCTTTCTGCATTATGCATATCATAGTACAAATCTAATTCTTCCCCTGTCTTTCTGTGTATTGAAAGCTATATTCTTCCTATGCCCGTTTTTCAGGCATATCAGCTATGTAAATCAGCACATCTTCCTGGATTGATTTTCTTTGTGAGCCAGGAGCCATTTGCGATATTTCTGCCTGGGAGTGTAATTTGAGCTGTTTCGTTGTTGAGATTTTCAGAGGCTATTTTAATTTCCATACAGTAGGTATTCTTTCTTTCACTTGGTTCCAAATCTCAATTCCTTTCTATAGAGAAATGATTCTGTGTTTGATAATAGCCTCACTTGCAGTATTTTCTGGAGTTTACAAATGCCAGACTTAGTTAAGTGTGAAATACATGTACAACATGACAGTTTTTCAACACTTTTGGAAAAGACATAATGCTTTAATGCAAGAGTAAAATTACCTGTCTGATGATGGAAAATTGAGAACACGATGATCATTGCCTTTTCATCATAAAAACACACAAAAAAGGAAATACAATGACATTGCATTGCAAATGGCCTATGTCTTACAAATGTAAAAGAAAATAATATGTAAACTAAAATGGGAATATTTCATGACATATTATGCTTTTAGCACATTGCAGAATTGTAATCAGAGAATATTAAACTGATATTTTGGCCAAGCGTGGGTGGTTCAGCCTGTAATCCCAGCACTTTGGGAGACCGAAGTGAGTGGATCACGAGATCAAGAGATTGAGACCATCCTGGCCAACGTGGAGAAACCTTGTCTCTACTAAAAATACAAAAAATTAGCTGGGCATGGTGGCGCATGCCTGTAGTCCCAGCCACTCAGGAGACTGAGGCAGGAGAATCACCTGAATCCAGGAGGCAGAAGTTGCAGTGAGCTGAGATTGTGTCACTGTACTCCAGCCTGGCAACAGAGCAAGACTTGATCTCAAACAAACAAACAAAATTGTATAGAATTTCTGTAAAACTTCTATTTTATAGAAATGTAAAATAAATGTATTCAAATATTGAGAACCACTGCAAACTTTCTTCCCATCCTGGAGCAAAAATAAAATTAAAACCTATTAGTTTATTAGAGTAATCGGAACAGTCTTATTTTTCTTTACCTATTTATTGTGAGGTGAGAAAACATTATCACGAGGATAAGTTTCTAAGCACGTGTCTGTATATTTTTATTTGATTAATAATAATTCAAAAATAGTTATCTTACAAGTTTAAAACTTATTTTAAAATATAGGTACTCTTAATTTTATACCTCATAAGTCAATTTGAACTTGGAACTCTTTATATTATACTCATTTATTATATATTTGAATACAGAAAGATTAAAAATGTCATTGTTGGAAAATAAACTTTTCTAAGTATTAAAACTAATTATAAATTTTAACAGATTTACCCAATTAATTGAAAATAATCGAACCTCTAAAGTGTCTCATAAAATTAATAAAATATTCAAGACTAGAAATTAAAATTAAATTTAAAATAATGTTAGTCGTGGACAGATGTGTTAAACTTTTACATATTATTGTGAAGGTTAATTTTAAACAGAAATTGTACCCTTTTAAAAATTGTTATATAGATATATCTATACATTGAAATCACTCAGTGCACAGACTAAAAAGTATTTCTCTTATTCAAAATATAGGAAGAAAAATTTTAAGCAAATTATTTAAAATTAAGTCTCATAAAGAAAGTTATAATGAAAAAGATCAGTTATAAGGCAAACTATAGGTAAAAGGGATATATTTTATCTAACAATGCAATCAGATTGTTTTAAATGACATTTCATGCTTACTTGCTTGTTTGGATCAAGGACATTTTTTGTAAAACAAACAAAATGTTTAGAGCCAATGAACTGCAATTTGATTTGAACTCAGGACTTTAAGTTTGGGATGATGAAATATCAATTACATTTTAAAATTAGTTAATTTCCTATAGAACTATCCCATAGCTCCCCAACCTTCCTTGTTGATCCTGAACACTTAGGTGTGTTTTTCCTACTTTTGACTTTGTATACATGAATGAATTCACACATATCCTTTATGGTTTGCTTCTTCATTTCGTGATATGCTGTTGAGACTCATTCATATAGCTATAGTTCATTCATTTTCACTGTTGTGTGTTTTGCTGTGAAAATATATAACTCCATGATTTATTTATCCATTTTAATATCAGTGGGCATTTGAATTGCTTTAATTTTTTTCTATTACAATCAATGATATAAAGGACAGTATTGTGCTTATAACCTGGTACACATGAGCGAGACATTTTCCAGGGTTTACACCTATGAGTGGAAATACTGGGTTGTAGGTTTATGCATGCCTCAAATGTTCTAGATAATGCCAAACTGTTTCCCAAAGTGATTGTGCCAGTATATGTTTTATGTCAACATGAAGGAGAGTTACTATTATTCCACATTTATGCCAACACAATGACTGACTAAGCTTTTTCATTTCATTTACTAGTCTGGTAGCTGAAAAAGAGGATTTTATTGTGGTTTATCATTTACATTTCACGATTATTAATGAAATTTATATATATATGCACATTTTTTTTTCTGAGATAAGGTCTCACTCTGTTGCCCAGGCTGGAGTGCAGTGGCACAGTCTTGGCTTACTGCAGCCTCAACCTCCCAGGCTCAGGTGATCTTCCCTCAGCCTTCAGAGTAGCTGGCGCTATAGGTGTGCACCACCACGCCCAGCCAATTTTTATATTTTTTGTCAAGACAGGTTTTTGTCATGTTGCCCAGGTTGGTCTCGAACTCCTGGGCTCAAGCAATCCACCCACTTTCACCCCCCAAAGTGCTAGGATGACAGGTATGAGCCACTGCGCCAAGTCTTTTCATATATTTAGTGTTTTGTGTTCCCTCTTCTGTGAAATGCTTGTCTTTTGCTCACTTTACTATCTGTTTATCTAATATATATGTGTGTGCATATATATATCAGAGTTCCTTAAATATATACTGGAGTTCTTTATATATATTGGAGTTCTGTGCTCTTGTCCTTTGTTATACGTAGTGATGTTGAGCTGCAATGTATTGGTAGTGTTGTGATATGATAGTGGTTTATTGTTGGCATTTTTTTGTTTTGAGACTGTCTCACTTTGTCACTCATGCTGGAGTGAAGTGGCACAATCTCAGCTCACTGCAACCTCTGCCACCTGGGTTCAAGCTATTCTCCTGCTTCAGCCTCCCCTGAGTAGCCTCAGCCTCCCGGGAGTAGTAGTACAGGCAGACGTCACCACGCCCAGCTAATTTCTGTATTTTTAGTAGAGATGGGGTTTCATGTTGGCCAGGCTGGTCTTGAACTCCTGACCTCAAGTGCCTTGGCATCCCAAAGTGCTGGAATGACAGGCATGAGCCACTTGCCCAGCCATTGGCATCCATTTTAATTAATGATGCCTACACTACACTTGTTATTAAATATTTTGAATAACATCTTTATTTATATGTGCTGCAAATACTTTCTTCCAGTTGGTGCTTATCTCTTTACTCCCCTTTTTGGTGTCTTTCTAGGAAAAGGAGTTCTTAATTTTAATGGAGTCCAACTTATGAATCTTTTCCTGTTAGGGTTACATATTTTTTATAACTTGGTGAAGAAATCTTTTCATACCCCGAAATTTCAAAATTTCATAAAAATTTTATCCTGCATTTTTTCCAAAAGTTTTAAAGTTTTGTCTTTCACATTAAAGCCCTTGGTCCATTTGGAATTTACTTTTCTTTATGTTGTGAGGTAGAGATATGTTTTCAGCTTTTTCTATGTACAGATGCTCCTTAACTTATGATGGAGTTACATCCAAATAAACCCATTGTAAGTGGAAAATATTGAAAGTCAAAAATGCATTTAATACCCTGATAAACCCATCATAAAGTTGAAAAAAATCAGGGACCATCTGTAGTTAACAGATGGTCCCAGCCCTCTCCTGAAAGATGTCCAATTTGCACCTAACTCCCATTCTCCCTGCGTTACCCCTCTTTCTCCCAATGTTCAGAAGGGCCCTGCCCACTGTCTCTGTCACCATTTCCGATTGACATTGCTACAGCCTTTAGTGCTCATTTCCATTGATTTATTTTCATTTTCACCCTCCGTCTCTCCTATCTATACTACTTACTTCTGGGCTCACATCTACAGATCCGCCTTTTAGAGACATTGGCCACTGGTCAGGAAATTCCTCCTTTTACTATGCAGTGTTTTTGTAATATTTAGGCCTTTAGTTCTTGAATTGATCTGCTTTTGGAAGGGTGGTCTCCAGAAAGTGGTGGTGTCATTACGGTCTCCTGCAAGATTTAAAGGATAGCCCTAACACGTAATCCAACACCCCAGCTCTGCTGAGTGATTGATAGGATACAAATGGGCCTGAAGAGGTAAGAACTCTTTTCACTGTGAGCTTCTAAGTATCTGTCACCAACTGAGAGATGGCAGGCCTAGCAGCAGATGCCAAGGTCCAGTGACTGTGGCCAGGCGATGTAGCATGGTAGACAGAATGCTGATTTGCTCATGGAAAGTGGGGTTTACTTCCCAAATTAGGTAGATAGTGACAATGTAACTTCTTCCTGAAATGCTCGGTATCTCCTATCCTGGCCAATTCATTATCTAGAAAGATCAGAGCTGGCCAGCAAGTAAAGGACTCATCTTCTGGGCAGAGGCTGATGAGTGGAATGTTCTCAGCAAAACCAACAGAAGGCAGCCAGTCCTAGGGGATCCACCTGAAAGCCTCAAGAGAGAGCCTTTGTCAGAAGGTAGGACAGAGTGCCACAGGAGTTTGATCACAGACTACAAGAAGTCAGTTGTCTTCAAGGGACAAGGTAGCAGGGATCTATGACTATATTTCAGAGACAGGAGTCTCTTCCCCAGAAAACATGTGAGAAACAAGTCAAGGTTGAGCTGCTAACTCTGCCTGCTAATCAACTCCTTTCACAAGAAATGAAAATTCTCATGGCTGCTCTTTCCTGCTAGCTCACATGTTGCTGCATATTTTCTAGAAACATATGTTGCCCCTATGAGATTCACATTTATGCAGTGGTTTCCTCATAAGAGTAAAAGAAGACAATTATAAAAACAGCTCCCTTAGGTACTCTACTGATATACTCTTTTGTACTTAGGTACTCTGCTGATGTACTCTGCCCCTACTCCCACAAAAAGCCAAGATCAGAAGGATAAATGGTGTCAATTGCTCTGGAAATGATTAAACTGACCAAATCATTTAAGTTTCACTGTCTACGCTTCAAGACTTGCCAAGAACACATACTCTGATTGATGTCATTCGATGATTTATTTTAATCGTGTTAATTCAACGATCATTTAATAGACATCTTTCCCACGCTAAACAATGTATCAAACAAGGATTTCAAAAAGAAGACAAGCATTGGGTGTAGGAAATGGGGGCTAACAGTCTTCCCAACACTTGTCATTTAGGGGTTGTACAGCATTTGAAGCAACAAAGGCAATTTTTGTGACAGGAATTCCCTCATAGCCACAGGAAGACTGATAAAATTTTTAAAAAATCTCTTTACTCTCTGTGGGCTCCTATATATAAAAGGTTGTCAGATCAGCTTTATAAAACTCAAAGACCCACAAAAACTGCAACACAGAGTCACGAAATCATTTTTGAAAATGCTAAGATGAACAGATAAACCAGTGAACTATACGAAAGTCACCTACTGTTAAACATAACATTATGAAGAGGAGAATTTCTTTTCTAAACCCTCGAATGACTTGCAAAGTATAACCACCAGCCCCCTGCATGTGGAATTGTGCTGCACCTTGAGAATCTTTGTTTAAAGAGAGGCAGGACAGAATGTGAAGTTCACGGGTAGACATGAAATGCTCTTCCTTACCCACCACACTATCTGCCTCATCTCCGGCTCCCACTTTTACTAGCTAGAGTCTTTAATATTGTTCAAGAAAAAGTGCTCACTCAATTGTAGGACATAATGTACTACTGACTGAATGGTCCTGCTTTTTAAAGACAAAGTACTTGTCTGTTTGAACATGTTTAGTTTTGGACGCAGGCCATTCAGTATTCAGCTTGAAGTTAATAAGTGTTGGGGCACAGTGTCCATAGCTGAACATTTACATAATGGATATTATGTCCTTTTGGCTCAGTAATCATCTAATAACTTAATATTAAATAATGATCTCCAGGCTGCTGAGCACATGGTGAATGTCCATCCTTCATATTTAGGGTTTAATACTCTCCTAGCTTTTTTCCACGCTTAAGACCCAATAATATGCCTCATGGGACAATAAAACAACATAAGGATTGACACAGTGCATTGAAGAGACAAATGTTCGCTGAGTACTTGTGCAGCTCTTGCATACTGGAAGAAGCAGAATCTTGCCTCTTTATTATGGCTTCTTCTAAACTATCAAAACACTACCAAAAAAAAGCCTCTTTTTCTGCTGTTATGTCTTATATTATTATTGGTCCCATCAGATGGCAATATTCTTGCTAGACTAATAATCATAACTACTTTCAATAGTTAACAACTACTCCACATTTGTAAAATAAATTGGCTTTAAGAGGACATTGTTACAATTGTAGAAAGTGGTTGATCCAATAGTCAATGTTTATAAAACATCTTGAAAATGAAGGCCACTGCACAGGCAATAGTCCAAAGGATGTTGGTATCCTTTTTCCAGCTAAGGAACATTGTACATAGGAGTTTAGAGCCAAAATTCTTCCAGGATACCTGTTCTACCAACTTCTTATTGGTCTAGTACCACTGTATATGTAGGAGGTAAGTAGAAGGCAAGAGATATGTTGGGGAAGAAGAAAATGAAGGGTCAGAGAAATTAAGAGTGAGAACATATGTGCTATAGATAAGCCTTCCCTAACAATTTTGCCAGGGAACACGTTATATCTTAATATTCTTTCATAATGGATTTCTGTTAACATAAAAATAGAGTCATCCTCCAGATTAAGTGAAAGTTGGAAGAAAAAATAGATCACTTTACAATGAAAAGGTCTCAGAGTCACTATCTTAACCCTGCGATCAGTCTTTGTCTGACTGATGGTGAGACATGAGACGGTGTCTGCATCTTGTGGTGACACAATATGAAGGTCACTGCTCCACAATAAAGCTTGATCTAACTTTAAGTTCATGAGAAATACATAGGATAGAAGAATAAGTTAAATGAGATTATGAAGAAATGGTCAGGCAAATCCAGGGGGTGGGACATCCTGCAGGATAACTGGCTTCATTATCTCAAGAAATCATTTTTGAAAGTGGGAAGGGAGAAGGAGGTGGAGCATGTACTCTTAGATTAAGGAACTTCAGAAACATACAACCAAAGAGAATAAAATAAAATGTGTCGTACTTTAGCAAATCCTGGTTTAAATAAATCAGTTATCAAAATGTATTTTTTGGTTAAGTAGGGGAAATTTGAGTATAGATTGGGTCTTAGATGTTAAAAGGGAATAATTGTAAATTTGTTAGATGTCATAGTGTTATGATTCTGTAGGAAAATAGCCTTACTTTTAAATATATGTATACTAAACTGTTTAGATTGAAATCTCTTGATATCTGTAATTTACCTTATTTGTTGTATTATTTTATTTTAAATTTATTAGATAAAATTGTATGTAGTTATGATGTAAAACATGATGGTTTGAAGTATATACACATTGTGGAATGACTAAATCTAGCAAATTAACCTATGTTATTACTTCACCTAGTTATTATTTTTGTGGTGAGAAGACTTAGCATTCACTCTCCTAGCATTCTTTAAGAATCAATACACTAAATAGTCACCCTATTGTACAATAGATCTCTTGAACCTGTTTCTCATATCTTTTTTTAAAAAATATATTTTATTGTGTTTTAGGTTTTGGGGTACATGTGAAGAACATGCAAGATTGTTGCATAGGTACATATGTGGCAGTGTGGTTTGCTGTCTTCCTCCCCATCACCTATATCTGGCATTTCTTCCCATGTTATCCCTCCCCAGCTCCCCACCCCCCACTGTCCCTCCCCTAGTTCCGCACCACAGACCCCAATGTGTGATGCTCCCCTCCCTGTGTCCATGTGTTCTTGCTATGAGTGAGAACATGTGGTGTTTGATTTTCTGTTCTTGTGTCAGTTTGCTGAGAATGATGGTTTCCAGGTTCATCTATGTCCCTACAAAGAACACGAACTCATCATTTTTTATGGCTGCATAGTATTCCATGGTGTATATGTGCCACATTTTCCCCGTCCAGTCTATATTTCTCATATCTTACTAAACTTTTCCATCCTTTGATCAACATCAGCCGCATTCTCTGGCCTCAAATGTCCCGGCCTCTGATACCCACCTTTCTATTCCCTACTTCTATGAGATCAATTTTTAAAGATTTTACATATGAGTGAGGTCATGCAGTATTTGTCTTTCTGTACCTGGCTTATTTCAGTTAACATCCTCCAGGTTCATTCACATTGCCATAAATGACAGCATTTCTTTCTTTTTATGGCTAAATGATATTCCATTGTGTATATATACCACATTTTCTTTCTTCATTTATACATTGATGAACACTTAGGTTGATCTTGGCTATTGTGAACAATACTGAGGTAAACATGGGAGTACAGATATTTTTTGGCATACTAATTTTGTTTCCTTTGCATATTTACTCAGTAGTGAGACTGCTGGATCATATGGTAGCTCTATTTTTAATAAAAAAAATTTATACTCAGGTTCACTGTAATCTAGTTCTAATTTTTTAGGAACCTCCATACCGTTTTCCATAATGGTTGTACTACTTTACATTCCCATCAGTGGTGTATACGGGTTTCCTTTTCTCCACCTCTTCACCGACACTTGTTATCTTTTGTCTTGATCATAGCCATTCAAACAAGTGTAAGGTGATATCTCATTGTGGTTTTAGTTTGCATTTTTCTGATAATTAGTGATGCTGAGTTTTTTTTTGTTTTTGTTTTTTGTTTTCATATACCTGTTGGCTGTTTGTATGCCATCTTTTGAGAAATGTCTATTTGGGTTCTTCGCTCATTTTAAAAATTGCATTCTTTATTTTCTTGTTATTCAGTTGTTTACATTTCTTTTATATTTAGAATATTAACCCATTATCAGATATATAGTTTGCAAATACTTTCTCCCATTCTGTAGATTGTCTCTTCATTCTTTTGATTGTTTCCTTTGCTCTGCAAAGCTTTTTAGCTTGATATGATTTCATTATTCTTTTTTTGCTTTGATTGCCTGTTCTTTTAGGGTCATTTCCAGAAACTTATTGCCCAGACCAATGTCATGAAATTTTTCCTTAATGTTTTCTTCTAGTAATTTTGTAGTTTCAGGTTTTACATTTAAGTCTTTAATCCATTTTTGGGTTGACTTTTGTGTGTGGTGTAAAATAGAAATACAATTTTATTCTTCTACATGTGGATATCCAGATTTCCCAACACCATTTATTAAAGAGACTGTCCCTTACCCATTGTGTGTTCTTGCCACTTTTGTTGAAAATCAGTTGGCTATAAATGTGTGGATTTCCATTTGGGTTCTCTATGCTGGTCCATTGGTCTATATGCATGTTTATGATGCTGCCATGCTGATTTAGTTACCCTAGTTTTGTAGTAAATTTTAAAGTCTAGTAGTGTGATGCCTCCAGCTTTGTTTTTCTTGCTCAAGGTTACGTTGGCTATTGAGAGTCTTTTGTGGTTCTATACATTTTAGGATTGTTTTTCCTATTTCCGTAAAGAGTGTCATTGATATTTTGATAGAAATTGCATTGAATTTGTAGATCACTTTGGGTAGTATAGACATCTTAGCAATATTCATTCTTCCAACTTATGAACATGAAGTATCTTTACATTTATTTGTATCTTTTTCAACCTCTTTCATTGTTATTATAGCTTTTAATGTAGAGATCTTTTATCTCCTTGGTTAAATGTATGCCTAAGTGGGTTTTTTTGTAGTTATGATAAAGGAGATTATTTTCTTGGTTATTTTTTCAGATAGTTCACTCTAAGTGTATTGAAATGCTACTAATTTTTGTATGCTGATTTTGTATCCTGCAGCTTTACTGAATTTGTTTATTAGTTCTAACAGTTTTTTGGTGACATCTTTAGGGGTTTTCTATGTATAAGTTCATACCATTTGCAGACAGAGACAATTTAACACTTCTTTTCCTATTTTAATGACTTTTTTTTCTCTTGCCTAATTCCTCTTTCTAGGACTTCTAATACAATGTTGAATAGAAGTAGCAAGAATGGACATTCTTATTTTGTTCCACATGTTAGAGGAAAAGCTTTCAACATTTCTCTGTTGAGTGTAATGTTAGCTGTGAGTTTCCTAATGGCCTTTATTATGTTGAGGTGCATTTTTTCTATACATAATTTGTTGAGAGTTTTTATCATAAAAGGATGTTAAATTTTGTCAGTTGCCTTTTATACACCTATTAAAATTGTCATACAGTTTTTGCCATTTATTCTGTCCATGTAATGTATTGCATTTATTAATTTTTGTATATTGAACCATCCTTGCATCCTTGGAAAAGATCTCACTTGATTATGGTAAATGATCTTTTTAATGTGCTGTTGAATTTGGTTTGCTAGTATTTTGTTGATGATTTTTGCATCTATGTTCATCAGGGATATTAGTCTGGAGTTTTCTTTTTATGTACTATCCTTGTCTTGCTTTGATATTAGGGTAATGCTAACCTTGTAAAATGAGTTTGGAAGCATTCCTGTTTTGGAAGAGTTTGAGAAGGATTTGTATAGCTCTTTAAACATTTGGTAGAATTCAGCAGTGAAGCCATCAGGTCCTGGGCTTTTCTTTGCTGGGAAAGTTTTTATTACTGATTTAATCTCCTTAATTTTTATTCATCTGTTCAGGTTTTCTATTTCTTCATAATTAAATATTAGTACATTGTATATGCCCAGGAATGTATCCATTTCCTTTAGGTTATCACATTTGTTGGCATATAATAGTTCATAATAGTTTCTTATGATCTTTTGTATTTCTGTTGGGTCTGTTGTAATGTCTTCTTTTTCGTTTCTGATTTCATTTCTTTGAGTTTTCTCTCTGTTTTAAGTTTTGTCAATTTTGTTTATGTTTTCAAAAACCCATCTCATTTTGTTAATCTTTTCTATTGTTTTTCTCCTAATCATTGTTTCATTTATTTATGTTCTGTTTCTATTTTTTTTTTTTTTAGACAGAGTTTGGCTGTATCACCTTAGCTGGAGTACAGTGGCATGATCTCAGCTCACTGCAACCTCTGCCTCTTGGGTTCAAGTGATTCTCATGCCTCAGCCTCCTGTGGAGTTGGGATTACAGGAGTGTGCCATGACACCTAGCTAATTTCTGTATTTTTAGCAGAGTTGGGGGTTTCACCATGTTGGCCAGGCTGGTTTGGAACTCCTGGCCTAAAGTGATCTGCCTGCCTCTGTCTCCTAAATTGTTGGGATTATAGACGTGAGCCATTGCGCTCAGCCTATATTGTTTCCTTCAGCTGATCTTTATTGTTTCTGTCCTTCTAATAACTTTGGGCTCAGTTTATTCTTGGTTTTCTAGTTCCTTGAAGTGAAACATTAGGTTATTTGATAGTTTTCTTCTTTTCTGTAGTACACATTTATTAATATAAACTTTCCTCTTATAATTGCTTTTGCCGCATCTCATACCTTTTGGTATGTTGTGCTTACATTTTCATTTCTCTTAAAAAACTTTAAAATTTCTTTATTCATGCATTGCTTGTTTAAGAGCATATTGTGTAATTTCCATGTATTTGTGAAATTTCCAAAGTTTTTCTTGTTATTGATTTTTAGTTTTATATCACTGTGGTCAGAAAAGATACTTGATGTGATTTCAGTCTTCTTAATTATTTTAACACTTGTTTTGTGGTCTAACATATAATCTATCCTGGAGAATCTTCCATGTGCAGTTGAGAAGAGTGTTTATTCTGCTGCAGTTGTGTGGAATGCTCTGTATATGTCTGTTAGATCCATTTGGTTTGGGGAATAGTTTAAGTCTTATGTTTCCTTGTTGCTTTTCTTTCTGAATGATCTGTTTGTTATTGGAAGTTGAGTGTTAAAGTTCCCAATTATTACTGTATTGTAGTATATCTCTCCCTTTAGAACTATTAATATTTGTTTTATGTATTTAGGGACTCTGATGTTAGATGCATATGTATTTACAGTTGTTATAACCTTTTGATAAATTAAACCCTTTAGCATGATATAATGACCTTTTTCTCTCTTATAGTTTTTGACTGAAAATCTGTTTTATGTAAGTATAGCTACCCCTGCCTTGTGGTTTCCTTTTCTTTGGAGTATCTTAATAGACTTACTTCATCTATAAGGGCTATGTGAGTCCTTATAGATGAAGTAAGTCTCTTGTAGATTGCATATAGTTGGCTCTTAATTTATAATGCATTCAGCCACTCTGTGTTTTTTGACTTAAGAGTTTGATTCATTTATATTCAAGCTAATTATTAATAGGTAAGGACTTACTACTGTCATTTTGTGAATTATTTTCCAGCTGTTTTGTAGATTCTTTGTTGTTTTCTTACTTTCTTGTTATCTTTTTCTGGTTAAGTGTGATTTTCTCTAGTGGCATGTGTGGGTTTTATTTTTGTTTTTTCTTAGATACAGGCTCTAACTATGTTACCCAGGCTAGAGTGTACTGGCTATTCCGAGATATGATTATACCCCACTAAAACCTCAGACTTCTAAGCTCAAGCAATTCTCTTGCCTCAGCCTCCTGGGTGGCTGAGACTACAGGCACACACCACCATGCCTGGCTTCTAGTAGTATGTTTTGATGTCTTAATTTTTATTTTTTTGTATATCTACTGTAGGATTTTGTTTTGTGACTACTATGATACTTTTAAGAAACCTGATAGTTATAATAGGATATTTTAAGCTGAAAACAACTTAAGTTTGGTTGCAAAAATAAAAAATAAGAAAACTCCACTAAACTTTTATTTTACTCTCTCTTTGTACATTTTGAATTGTTAATGTCAAAATTTACATCTTTTTATATTGTATGTCCCTTAGCAAACAATTATAGTTATTATTATTTTTAATTGTTTTTTAACATTCATGCTAAAGATAAAAGTGATTAATACATCATCATTACAGTATTCGGGTATTCTGAACTTAATCACGTATTTATTTTACTACTGAGTTTTATACTTTCAGATGTTTTTATGTTACTCATTAGTGTTCTTATCTTTCAGCTTGAGGAACTACCTTTAACATTCCTTGCAAGACAGATCTGGCTGTGATGAACTCTCTAGCATTGTTTCTCTGGGAAAGTATTTATTTCTCCTTCATTTCTGAAGGACAGCTTTGCTCAGGAATGCAGTATTCTCAGTTGTGAGTTTTTGTCTTCAGAACTTTGAACATATAATCTCACTATCTCCTGGCCTATAATGTTTCTTTTGAGGAATATGTTGCTACCTGTACTAGAACTCCCTTATATGTTGTTTTGTTTTTTAACCTTGCTGCTTTCAGGTTTGTCATTTTGCCTTAGATTTTGACAGATTGATTAAAATATGTCTTGGGGTAGTCTTGTTTGGATTTAGTTTGAATGGAGACCTTAATCTTTCCGTACCTGGATATTTACATCTTTCTCCAGGTTTGGAAATTTTTTATACTACTCTTTAAGTAAGCTCTTAAGGCTTATTTAATAATCACTTTATCTTTCTCTTCTTCTTCTTCTTCAACTCCTATAACTCAAATATTTACTCTTTTCATGTTGTCTCATAACTTCTAAAAGCTTTCTTTATTTTATTCATCTGTTTTTCCTCCTCAATATTTTAAAATTGCCTGTTTTTGAGTTCACAGACTCCTTCTTTTGCTTGATCAATTTCACTGTTGATGCTCTCTGTTATAGTTTTCATTTTGTTCATTGTATTTTTCAGCTCCAGGATCTGTTTTATTTTATTTTTTAATTTTTTAATCTCTCTGTTAAATTTCTCATACTGGTTACTAATTGTTTTTCTCATTTTATTGACTTGCTTATTTGTATTCTCTTGAAGTTCACTGAATTTCCTTGAAAACAGTTCTTTTGGATTTTTTTGTCAGGCAGTTTATACATCTCCAATTCTTTAGGGTTAGTAACTGGCTTTTTATTTTGTCCCTTTGGTGATATCATGTTTCACTGATTGCTCTTGACCCTTGTGGCTATGCACCAATGTATGCACATTTAAAGAAGTAGGTACTTATTCCAATCTTCTCAGACTGGCTTTGTCTGGGAAAGTCTTTCAACCCTCAACTTGTCCAGAGATTCTGGTCAGGCTGCCTGGCATGGTTCCAAAGCCTGGAGCTCCTAAGGTTTGTGCAGTGTTGGGGTATACTTGAAGCCTGGGACCACTGGGGCTGACAGTGCTGGAGCATCTGTGAAGCCCAGGTTCACTGCAGGTGGACTAGAAGCCTGGGGCTGCTAAGACCTGTCTGCTTCTAGGGATGTCCAGAACCAGGGTCACTGAAGTCAGCCTGCTGGTAGTGCAAACTAAAGATTGATTTCCCTGCACAGGCCTGAAACCTAGGTCTGTGTATTCACCACTAAGCCACAGTGGTTTGGAGGCTCAGTAGAAAGGTACCAGCCTGGAATCTGCAGCCATGGAGGCCTGCTTGGTGCTGGGTTTTACTATGGCAGGCCTGGTGTTGGGATCCAAGAAAAAGTCCTGTGCTCACTTCCCTGTCATTCTCCAAAGTGGATAATATCTCTGTCCATACTGCTGCCTGGGACTGAGTAAGGAGGTGATACAGGCGATCTAAAAGTGTTCTTCCTACCCTCTTCAATGCATCTTTTCTTATTGTGCTACAACCAGGTACTGTGATCTCTCATCTGGTTTCCTTAGTTCTTGTGAAAGTATTTTCACTGTTTGAATAGTTCAAATTGATGTTTCTGTGGATGAATGATTGCTAGAGAGTCTTATGTCACCACTTGTTTTGTCCTTCTCTTGTAATTTACTTTATTACTTCAGTCAAAAAATAGTTGAGGAAATGTGGCAGAATATTAACTGTTGTTAAATCTAGGTGTTTTTCTGTATGTATAAACATTTTCATAATAAATATTTAAATATTATTTTCCCCATTTTAAAAATAAGTGGTTTAGGCCTCATATTAGTTCCTTTGAATTTAAATGGCTTTATAATTATTAAACATTAGTACTATTATTATTGTAAAAATAATATGTGCACACTTTCAAGTGTTAGTGAGTATGGGAGCAACTGGAGCTCTGATACTTTGTTGGCAGGAGTATAATTTTTTACAACCACTTTGAAAATCTATCAATATATATATTAAAGCTACTATATGATACTATTTACATAAAGTTCAAAGGGAAACAAAAGTAATGTATAGTATCAGGGATCAGGGTAGTTATTACCCTTGAGACAAAGGGTTAGTGACTGGAAGCATGAGCTTCTGGGATATTGATATTATCCTGTATTTAAGCCTGAGTGCTAGTTACACAGGTAGGTTAGCTTTGCAAAATTCGTTGAGTTGTACACTTATCATTTGTGCATTTTTTATAGGTACATTGTATATCAATAAAAAGTTTATACTACAAAACAGTAAATAATACAAAGAATGTAAATACTATGTGCATTGTAAAAAATTCAAATCCACATAATATGTTACTTTCCTTTGGGGAATCAATCATATGTCAAGACATGGTAAATGATGGCCTCTTATGAGCTAATTACAAAGTCTACTTCCTAACCCCTTTTTAAAATAAAAAGTTGTGGTTTGCCTAAAATAATCTTCCCATCTAATAGATCTATGAATTTAAGACTTCTATTCAAAAAAGCCATTGCCTAATACCACTATTTGAACATACAGTAGGATGGTGTTTTAAGGCAACAGTGGCTGGCTGCTTCATATTATATTTCCAATGTAATACATTGAAAAGAATGGAAACTTTAACATTGGATGTTCATTTTGTATAAATTTAGGTTAGAGATCTAACGACCAAATTGCAAAGAGGTATTTCAGTCTTTTGAGAAATGTCATACCCAAGTGAGAATAAGCCATTATGAATTTTGACATTTTCTGAATTATTACTTTATGTACTATTTTGTATGTTAGAGTTTTATATTCAGATATAATTTAAATGTCAACCAAAACAACTGTTTTCTGCTATCAATATTAAAATATTTTGATGTGCTTGGAGCCTTTGCTTTCAGTTATGCTTCCAACCTCACCAGGGTACCATAGCAGTTCTGTCTTCTCCATGGTCTGTTTCAAAAGTTACCAGATCATTCTAATCTTGGGGTGCCAGGGAGAGTGATATGGTTAGAGTTTGTGTCCCCACCCAAATCTCATCTTGAATTGTGATCCCCAGTTGTTGAGGGAAAGACCTGGTGTGAGGTGATTGGATCATGGGGGCCGATCCCTCCCATGCTGTTGTCATGATAGTGAATGAATTCTCAAGAGATCTGATGATTTTATAAGTGTTTGACATTTCCTCCTACAAACACTCTCTCTCTCACCTACCATGTAAGATGTGCCTACTTCCCCTTCCATCATGATTCTAAGTTTCCTGAGGCCTCCTCAGACATGTGGAACAGTGAGTCAATTAAACTTCTTTTATTTATAAATAAGCCAACCTCAGGCAGTTATTTATAGCAGTGTGAAAACAGACTGATAGAGGGAGACAAAGTAATTACTCACTATTTTCATCAGTACAATGAGCAAGCACTGATTAAGATTGTGCTGTGTGAAGGACACCATACAAGTGCCTAATATTACCCCTGACTAAGCCTGTTTGTACTTATTTTCCAGCAGGAATAATGAATTCTGAACTCCCTGTGGATGACAGCAAAGCAGAACTCTGTGTAACTACTGCTTGTCTCTATCTCCTACTATCTCAGTATAACATATTACAGAGGCTTATGTAAGCAAGTTAGGTGAAACAACATTTTTGTTATTAATAATAATAGCTATATTTTATTAAGCATTTGCTGTATGACAGCAAGTAGGTTAAACATGAATTAGTTTTATTTGAATGTGGTCTCTTATATTGGTTAAGGTGATGCTGCATGCTGTAAGAGTAAATCCTGGCCAGTGCGGTGGCTCGCACCTGTAGTCCTAGCACTTTGGGAGGTTGCAGCGGGTGGACCACTTGAGGTAGAGAGACCAGCCTGGCCAACATGGTGAAACTCCATCTCTACTAAAAATACAAAAATTAGCCAGGCATGGCGGTGCATGCCCAGCTACTTGGAAGGCTGAGGCAGGATAATTGCTTGAACCCAGGGGGCAGAGGCTGCAGTGAGCCAAGATTGCACCACTGCACTCCAGCCTGGGAGACAGAGTGAGACTCTGTCTTTAAAAAAAATAAAAAATAAAAAAACAAATTCTAAAATCTTGATGGCAAAATGTGATAAACAATTATTTGTTATTACACGATGTCTGATGTAGTAGAAAAAGACCTCTCCTCTGCATAGTCATTCAGGGATCCAGGATGATGGATGATCTGCCATTTTCAACACATGGGTTCCTAGATGACCCTGGGATCAAAATCCAGATAGTACATAGGGAAAGAGAGAAAGTAGAGGATTGTGCCAAAAGCATTTATGGATCATCACTGCATAATTTCCTCCCACATTCCATTGGCTAGAACTTAGTAATATAACCTCACCTGGCCATGAGGGAGACTAGAAAATCCACTCAAGCTATGATTCCAAGAGAACAGATTTGGTGAGCAGCTAGTTTGTCTTTGTCATGTGAGTCTTTTAGAGAAAGAATGATGTATGTACACATGATTTAGGGGAACCTAAGGGGGTGGAGAAAGAATTGGTTTTTCTTAACAATCAACCAATAATCATGTTATAGTTTCCAAAGATGCTTGTAGTTCCCAGGCATTAAAAATACCAAAGAATCCTCTCTCAGTTATGAACACATGGAAACTATAAAACATATATGTAGAGCAGGGCCTTGCATAAAATACGTTCAGCGACCGGTGTCATCACTAGTTTACCACAGACCAAATCATTACATCTGTGCATTGATATTTATGACCACCTGCATTTAGTACCTTCCCAACAGTTTTATGTGCATTGATCATTCGATTTGTATTTTGAGGGTAAAATTGAGGAGCAGTAGTTGGGGATACAGGAGAAAAGAACGTAGGATGATGGGCTTCCTAGACTCCTGAAAAACCTGGGTTCTCCTGTGGCCTATCTTCTTTATCTCTATGTCTATTAGGCAGAAGTAATAAACATTTTTCCTTTTGGATATTTGGTTCCATTGATGGGACTTGCTAATGCATCAGCCAGTATGTCAGCTTTAGTGTACACACTATAGATCATCAAGCACTTTTGCATTATTCTAACCTTTTAATCAATTGTTTAAATAAAGGAACACAAAACACACCCATTAATTTATAAAGGTTATTAATTTGTTTATGAAAACATATAGAAGACATTTGTTTTGAAAAATTGGTTTTTACTATTTCAAGATTTTCTTAGCAGTAGTAATAGAAACAGAAAAAACAATAAGAGTTGGGAAGTTGAGATAGGAGGATCCCTTAAGCCCAAGAGTTCAAGAATATAGTGAGCCGTGATTGTGCCACTGCACTCCAGCCTGGGCCAGAAAGCAACACCCCATCTCTAAAAATAAAGCAAGAAAATAAGCAAGCAAGCAAGAAAGATTAAGAGTCAAATAATACAACAAAGCACGTATGTGTGTGTAAGGACTCAATATGCTGGCAATCAGCAATGTATTAGGAAGAAGCCGTGTGACCTTTGGCCTTTCCTCCTGACAACTCCACATAGAAAATTTGTTATTTCCTAGTTAACATATATTAACGTGTATGTATATTATAATAACTGAAAGGAAATCCTAAATTAGTAATGTTTCCACTGGCCTATTTTGAGGACATTTTCTGATCTTACTTTCTGACGTTTGAGGACATTTTCTGACCTTACTAGGATTACAGATGTGAGTCCCTGCACCAGCCAGGATTTACCCTTAATAGCATCCAGCATTACCTTAAGCAATGCAATAGACCACATTCAAATAAAACTAATATATGTTTCACCAGCTAACTGTCATACAGCAGATGCTTAATAAAATATAGCTATTATTATTAATAACAAAAATGTTATTTTACGTATCTTGCTTATATAAGTCTCTATAATAAGTTATACTGAAGTAGAGGAGAAAGAGACAAGCAAGGTTAGAATTCTTCTTCTTAGGCTTCAGGGCTTTCGGAAATATTAGACCAGCCAGTTGTACCATGTTACCAAAGAGTACCTGATCTTAGACACCGAAAAATAGTAAGAGTAAAGCCACCAGTCTATAGATGGCTAAATTGGCAAAATAGCTCCATTTGGTTTGCCTAATATTTCAAATAAATGCACAGTTTAGTCCTGTTCTCTGTTGAACAGTTTCTATACTGCTCTTTTAAAAACCTCTAATAAAAACTAAGCTGTGTGCATGTACTTTCTTCCTCAATTTGATGCTCACAGTTGCATGTAAGCTGAATAGGATGCCACTTGAGATCAGAATAACATCATTTTCAGAAACACAATTTTTAAAGTAAAAGGGGCAATTATTATTATTAAAAAAACAACTTTAATCTCTTTCTTTAAATGTTGGAAGTAGATCATTATACTACTTCATGCCATAAGATGATCAATCAATAGAGATTTACTGCAGAAAATAACCCAGAGAATAAGAATTTTAAAGTGACCTATTAGAAGAGTTAGAGCCATATACCACTTAGGTAGAAATTTGAAATAAATATATATTTTAAACAATTATCTTCTAAATTATCTCAACTATCTTTCACTCTACATGAATTAATTAAATGACTTAAATATCGTACAGTTTGAAGGTGATAAAAGTCTAGGATGTTTTACGGGAATATTTAGAACAAATGTAAATGTTCTATATACAAAAATATAAATGTGAACAAAATCAGCACAGCTTCTCTGAGAAGCTTTTAGTCCCACCGTCTTTGGTAGTTAGGCTTTATATGTTCTTTATGGGATGGAAAAAGAAAGGTCAGACCTTAATGTTTAATTTAGACGTTGCCTGTTTACTGTTGCTGGGCCAAGACAACTTCAGGCCCAAGGGCATACGTGGGAATAAGAGGAATTCAAGTTGTGACACTGAATAAAAAAATGAAAAGTGTGAATAAATGGACTCACTGAAATTCTCTTCTTTTAATCATACATTTGAGGACAATTGAAATGTCCATTCCAGAGCCTCACATCAGCTATGCACACACACCACACCACACTACCCGCTTGCAGACCTCTCATTCTCACATGTTACACGTACCAGGCAGACACACACCATAGGCAAACACATCACAACCACACAGACACAAATATCACACACACAACAGACGTGCATACATGCATAGCCACACACAAATACTGTATACTCACACCCCCTACAACACACGCGTTTCTGTACACATTCACATGCCAGCCTAAAATGAATAGGTGGAAAAGATAAAATAGAATATTCCATTATTTCATTACTTTTTCTACACTGTATTCATGAACAAAAATTTGGTCTTGATGTTTCCAAAGTCTTCACCTATATGCATAGGCCATGGTAAAGAGTGAGGCCTTAGATTTGCACTGCGTTTTACTACACAACAAAAACTGCACAGACATATTGTTCTATCTTTATCTTAGCCATTCTGTTCATCACTTAGGCATATACTATCTCTTATAATATTTCTAGAGTGATTTAGAATTTAGACAGTGCTTTCACATAAACAGTCTTACGTAATCCTTGCATTGATGTACTGAGGTAAATATAACTACCCCATGCGGCAGGTAAGCAATCTAAGGCTCAGCGAGTTTAAGTTCTTTGCCAAAGGACTAGGAACTAGGAAGAAATAGAGCTACAATTCTAAACTAAGCCAAAGACATGCTCTTTCTACGTGACTTTCCTGTCTGTATCTTCCCTACAAAGTGGTACTGTGGATCATTGGAGGCATTTCTGTACTTTGAACTGTTTGAACACTGGATCCTGTTTAACTTCTATTCTAGTTATTTCCACAAGATCTCACTGACACTAATTGTAAAAAAAACTAAAGTGCACAAAGTCATGACACCTACAGTTCCCAGTTCCATAGCTGATTCATGGACAGATTGCTCTAAGTTTTGTTTTGTTTGTTTTGAGATGGAGTCTCGCTCTGTTGCCAGACTGGAGTGCAGTGGAGCAATCTTGGCTCACTGCATGCTGCACCTCCCAGGTTCCAGCAATTCTCCTTTCTCCGCCTCCCGAGTAGCTGGGATTACAGGCGTGCACCACCACGCCCAGCTCATTTTTGTATTTTTAGTAGAGATGGGGTTTCACCATGTTGGCCAGGCTGGTCTCCATCTCTTGACCTCGTGATCCGCCCGCCTCGGCCTTCCAAAGTGCTGAAATTACAGGCGTGAGCCACTGCGCCAGCCCTGCTCTAGTTTATAAGATGGTTGGATATCCTTTCTCAGAAGCTGATCATAGACTGGGACTTTGCCAGTGTTGAAAATGGTCAGTTTTATACTCTATCAAAGCAACTAATACATTGAAGAAATGGAGATTTCCAGGCTGAAAACTTCAGGTCATATACAATTTTTACACGCCCTGCACAATGCCCACCACATATTGGCATTTAAAATTATTTGCTGTATACATTATGTGTATGAAATTGGGTGGCACTGAAGAAATTAGAAAATTCATTTCATTCATTTTGCTATCAAGATTTCTTCATAATGGAAGTTAAGAATCTTTCCTTCTTTCTTAAATTCATTTCCTTTCTTCCTTCTTTTTTTCCCTCCTTCCTTCTTTCTTTTGCATTGGCTAGCTTATTCATTTTATCTTTTAGCAAGGATTTATATGTACATTTATCTTACTTAAGTGATTGATTCTAGAAGTTACAAATGTCAACTTCTTTTATGTGTAAGCCACCTACCATAAACCATTACAAAGATCAGATCATAGCATAAGTTGTCCAGAAAAGTATTCCTTCCATGCAGAAAGGAAAGATCATGCAGTAATTGAGAGAAGTTTCTGCTTAGAATTCACAAGCTTTATTTCCACTAATTCTTATCATTTATCAAAATGCCAGCACAGAAGTCTACTATTCCTCTTACAAATAGTAAAGAATTTACCGCCTCACAATTCCAAATGAAGAAACCTATTATCTTGTGTTCATTTCCTGAATTTCTTTGCAAACAGTCTCTCTATTTTGGGAGGCTGGACTCCCTTTTCAAAGTGGCTTTATTTTTCTCACTGTAGTGAAGTTATCTAAATTACAATCCTGTCAGCCAGTGAACATTCATATGTGTAGAGTATATTTAGATCAGGGAATTTCCTTGGCATCTAATTTCTATTCATCCAAATATTTGTATGAAGTTCAAATTTTTGACAATTCATTTAAGGTAGTCATGGTCCATAAATATAAATAGTGTATAAATAAGAAAACACTGCCATGTCCTTTAAACTGTGCAAATTTCATTATTTGACTCACTTAAAACAGATGTTCTGTTTGAAATGCTAAGTTCAAATGTCATTATGCACTTTTTACCACTTACTAATTGAGTATCTAGAGGTTAGACATGTTCTGGACAATTAGCTGTAGGGAAATGTAAACCTGTCATAACAGCCATATTATGGTTTCTGTTCAAATGCAGAGGAACAGAAGGTAGTGTGCAGTATTTTATTGAGAATCATTTTAAAATATTAAAGGCAGAGCTAAGTGGAATGTGATCAAATTACCACCTATTCTCAATGTGTGTATTCTGCAGAGGGAGAAAGATTAGTGACAGACTCTAACTCTAGTGATCCTCGTGCTGCTTCCCATCAAAGTTTTAACTCATATTAGTTCCAGTCTTTCAAAACGACACGGAGAATGTGTAGAATTGATGGAGGCAAAAGATGTGTATCTCAGCTGCCAAGACCAACTGGAGATTGATATTTATATACATTTTAGTAATAATTTATTTCACTGTAAGTAATTGTGATTGAAGACATAAGCGTTTCAGCTTTATTTTGCCAGTTAATAACTATATGATCTTGGGAAACTCGCCTATCTCTCTGAATGTAAGTTCTTTCACCTATAAAATGGAATATTAATGAGGATCTTTCGTGACTTCCTTTCATTATCTCTCTCTACTTACCTAAGCTAAAGCTCTCTAAGGGGAGAGATTTTTGTCTATTTGGGTCATTAAACAATCTGTTTAGACTAGTTTCCCAGAACACAGTAGGTATTCAATAAATATTTTCTGAGTAAATGAATTAGAAAGAGGACATTTTATTAGCTTGGAACTAAAAATGTCCTTGGCTATCACTAGATTCTAGAAGACATGTGGAAAAACAGTAGTTAGATAAGTAAAACTAGAAAAGTAAGATAAGGAAAGAAGAAAGTAAGAATTTAAGAGAAAGGTTATGATGGATAAGGCAAAATGAGTAAAATCAGTTAGCATCTTGGTAGCCACTTTGGAGTATGTATTTCAGGGACCACTAATCTCCATCCCAGACCACTAATTTTGGTAATGTTCACCTGATAAAAAAAAATAATAATAACCTGCAGTAAGTAACACTATAGCCTGCATTACAGTAGGTACTTTGACCCAGAGAGTCATGCTTTGCCACATGGGGTAAATACGTATTGAAGATTTGTGTTTCAAAGAAAAAATACCAATCTATCACTGAAGTCCCTCCTTTAACTTTCTATCCCAAAACCTCATCTTTACAGACTGTCCAGTGTGACTCTGGCCTCTGTTTTTCACCCTACCCAGGAGAACTCTGGCTCATTCTTGCCTCTGTACTCTACTCATAATGTTTTTCTCTAGCAAGAAGAGTAGTATTTTTCTTTTCACCTCACTAAATTCTACACATTTTTAAGATACACTCAAATATCAGCAACTCTTATGATGATATTTCTCAACATCCCTTACTCTATTAATCTCTCCCATTGATAAGATTTCATGTCATTTAATACCATACTATTCACTTTGTCATTTAAACATAAATCACTTGATATTATTTAGTTGTTTTCTTTGCCTAAGTGTTTTATTACTATTTGAAGGTAAAGATATTTCTTATGTTTCTAAGACTTTTAAATATCAAGTGTATATTTCTAATGCATAGAAGGTACACAATAAATATAGATTTGAAATCAACTGATTGCTTGAATTTCTCTTCACGTATACTCGCCTTGAAGAACCATAAACAATTACGTCTTGTTTTGAACATGAGTTATTTGTGTTCTTCTGGTCAGTGAGAGGTTCACTGCAATTTAGTATTTTGTTAATGACCTATTTGACATGTTGGTGAATTTTCCTTGTGTATGTGGATGATGCTAAGATGAACTCATTCTTAAAAACCTCAGGGGAGATGAGAATTTGAAAGACTCTAACTTAGAAATAAAGTCATTGAAAGGGAGCTTAATAAATCAAACAATGAAAAATATATTACACTATAAATTTTTTATAACATTATATAGGAAATTACTTAAAAATACATTGAGACATTGAGACAACTGAAATGTCCCCTTCTGGTCCCCACACAGAGTTTGACTCCTGTACCTGCCAGTCTGCTCACTCTTACCCCCGTTCATCTATCCTGTTTCTCTACCCAGAGCTTCCTCTCTATGTTCAGTCCTGTCTCTCTACCTTGGTTCAACACCTTTCCCACAGGGCTCTGATTTCTCCTCCCTTTCCTCTATGAAAGGAAAATTACTCTTTTCTGGGACCTCAGAAGACTTCCTTGATGAGTCCATGTCACACTAAGCACAATCTTTACCAAACCTTACAGAATATATTTTCTGTTCAATGTGATTTAACATCTGATTATTCCCAGTCTTATACTAATCTCTGCTTAAGTCTTGTCTCTTTAGATAGATGGCAGACTGATCTAATGGATAGAGTGCCTAGCAGAACTTGAGTATGAAGTAGGTGCACAATAAAGAGTCTACATGGAAAAAAAAATGTTCCTCTGCTTGGAATCACTCTCAATACTGTCCAGCAGACAAGGTCAGTAGCAATCTTCTAAAGAGCTAAACTTTTCCTGAGAAATAATAACTGCTCCCACCTCCTGAGTTGTATTGTAGACACCATTTTCTTAAGTCAATTTATCTAATCCTAACAACTTTATAAGGTAAATATTGCTCTTAAACCCCATTTTACAAATGAAAAAACTGAAGTTAAATCCCAGTAAAACTTAATAGCTAATAGGTGATGATACCACAATTTGAACTCAGGCAGACTGACTCCAGAGCCCTTCTGCCTCTCAGGAGCGAATACCAGAGTCAAAAAGAGGAATAAGAGGAAACTAAGCAATTGCTGTGCTTCCCAGACACACTATGTGGCCATTTTATCCACTATTCAGACATGAAGCACTCTTTTTCTTTTTTTTGAGTCGGAGTCTCGCCCTGTCTCCCAGGCTGGAGTACAGTGGCGTGATCTCGGCTCACTGCAACCCAGACGTGAGGCACTCTTAAACTAAGATGCATATCTGATTGCAACACCAATAAAATTTCGGCAGTAGCCAACAACATAAAGATTAATGGTATTTACTGACGAGAAGAAAGGGTATTTTTCACTGTTTGGCAAAACCGTTTAGAGCAAAATGGTACCATTTCGACAAAGAAAAGGATGGGGGAAAACGAAGCCGAAGAAAACAATGACAGTGAGAAACTGAGACGACCATGATAAAGAGAAAGGTAACAAAACAGTGGGTGAAACAGCGTAGCTCCTGAGCACTCTAGCTGTTTCATGCTGTCTTGTAGATATCAAAGGTAAAATTGGGGCAAGTTCACGTCAACAGGAAAGCCACAGCAGTCCAGCAGCACAGTCTAATAGAATTTTGTGATAATAAAAATATTCGATACTGGCACTTCCCAGTATGGTGGCCACTAGCCACATCTGGCTACTGAACCCTTGAAATGTGATTAGTGCAAATGAGGAATTAGGTTTTTAGCGTTTTAAAGTTTAATTAATTTAAATGTAAATAGCCACGTGTGACCCCACAGTAATGAACAGCAAAGGTCTATGGTTTCTAGGTGGTAAAGTGATTCTAGGGACTTCTCTAAAAAAGTACATTCCATAACCCTGTCACTCTCTGTATGCTGACCACACAGAAAAGCATATGAATGTCTAACACTGAGATTCTGAGTGATGATGAAAAAGCTGTATTATATTCTGTTTACTAAATATGATAGGCTAAACTGTGTACTCTTACAATTCATTTGTTAAAGCTCTAACCCCCAGTATCTCAGAATGGAACTATATTTAGACATGGGGCCTTTAAAGGGGTGATTAAGTTAAAATGAGGCCATTAGGGTGGGCTCTAATCTAATCTAGCTGGTGTCCTCACAAAAAGAGAAAATTCGGCCACCCAAGTAGACACCAGAAATGTGCATACACAGAGGAAAGACCATGAGAGGCCATCTGCAAACCAAGGAGATAGGGCTCAGAAAAAACCAAACCTATTGGCATCTTGGCTTGAACTTCCAGTCTCCAAAATGGAAAGAAAACAAATTTTTGTTGCTTAAGCCACACAGTCTGTAGTTTTTTGTTATGGCAGCCATAGCAAATTGTTACACTAAAGCAGTTAAAAACAAGTGCAATACATTTTTAAAACTTCAATTTAATTTAAGTCCAAAGTTTCAGGGTTAGCCTTGGTTTATTTATCAAACCATATTTCTTGACCCGCTCCTCAAAACTGAGAATGCACAGAATCTTGTAGTAGAACATTCAAAGGAGGAAACAAATTATAAACTACAATTACCTGCTGCTAAGGAATACTTTATGTGCTACTCAATTTAAATTCTAAAAGCCGTATTGATGACAGTTAAATGGCAGCTTCCTATGCAGGATGACAGGCTTTAAAATGTAACTCCTCCATGCAAGATTGAAGGGAAATTCTAGTTGCTGGGCCCTGATTTGGTGCAGTGAAGGTCAGCATTATTAAGTAGGGAATTTGCATTAGTGTCTGGGTTACAAGAGCTGCATAAATTACCTATGCAATGGTCAGCTCTTTCAAAGATCCCTGCTGACGAATGTGACTGTGGGGAGGAGAGAGGGAAGGAGGCACTCTCTCTTTTTCTTGTCAACAAAATACGTTGTCATGTTTTATCCCATATTTTTTCTTAAAATGAATGTTGTCTTCATACATATTTTGTTTTCTGTGATATGCTCTCATTCATCACATGATTGCTAGGCATGGCCGGACCTGTAATACTACTTAGCATCTTGCAGATATCAGTGTATTATGACAAGACTCACTATTTCGCTGAAATGTGAGGAGCTTCATAGCCTTGCCTACAGCTACACATTTCAATAGAAGTTTTCTATAAATTGGAACAAATGCTACATATTTGGTAGCAGCTAATAAACAGGCAAATCTTACCTTGTAGATTAAAAATGTATAAATGTATTTACAGAGACTCGGGGTTCTTAACAGAAAGCTCTTTTCCCCTTGTATTATGTTAGTGATATACATCTCTAATTATGGGGATTTTTCTCAAGAAAAACCTCATTTGGAATCAGTGTTAAAATGGTCTCTTCTCCAAGGTGAAACCGTAAGTCGATAAAATCAGTTTTTCACGCTCCCCACCGCTCTCTTGTGATGCCGTTCACAGTTCACAGTGCAGAGTCTGTTTGGTCAGTCCCCAGCGTCTGCCTAGGCCGTTAGTGTCTCTTTCTTGAGTTATATTTGACAATCAGGTATTCTATTGCCTTTATGGTCTGTAAAATTCTAGCTAATAACTCTTGCTAATATATTAATGGATTATAATGGATTTATAACCTTTTTAGGCATCATTTTTGTTATTAGACTCTTCTGATGACAATGTTGCAGCTTAAATGAGAGATTTGAATGAATGTGAGTAATTTGACTCCATAGTAAATTGTGTGTGTGTGTTTGTGTGTGTGTGTGTGTCTGTGTGTGAGACAGAGAGAGTGAGAGAGAGAAAGAGAGAGAGAGAAAGAGAGAGAGAGAAAGAGGAATTCCCTTTCAGATAGAGCTTTTGTTTCCTGTGAAATCCTACTTCCTGTGAGGCTGTCTGAAGTCTCCATATCTTTGTGAAGGCTTTGTTTCAATAAGGGGGTACTTCATTTGTGGGACTGGTCACTGGACATGAAGGGTCTCATTTCTGAGTAAAAAAAAGGTAGCTTATACCCACAGTGGAAAATGCCCTTTTCAGGCACTATTTTGTAGGTCAGGTACGTAGTCTGTCCATCAGAACTAATGCAAATATTGGAACCAGATAGACCCAACCTTTATTTTTAGAATGGGGATTTAAAATATAGTTGGGCTATTCAAAACACCTGCATCTGCATCAGTCTAGATGAGCTAGGGAATGCTTCTGTGATTAGCAACCCCAAATTCTTAGTGGCTTGTAATAAAGTTTACTTCTCTCTTTTGCTATATATCCATCACGATGGTCTAGGAGCTCTGCTCCACATCTCCTCCTCTCTTCCCAGGATCTAGACTGAGAAAGCAGCCATTGTATCAAATGTTGTCAACTGTCATGCTAGAGAAAAAAGAGAGTTCTGGAAGGTCTCACATCAGCAATTCAATGCTTAGCCCAGAAATGACATACATTAGTTCTGCTCATAATTCATTGTCTGGAGCTAGTCACAGGGTTCACCCAGACACAGGGGTCTCAGAAATGCCACTTCCATTTTCTTGTGTCTGAAAGAGAGAAAAGCTGGACATATTTGGTCAACAGTATGAATGACAACCACAGTACTCAAGAGACTCTTTTACTTTGGAATTTTATAAGAGCAAGCATTAGCTGAAATTAACTAGATATGCACAATGAAAGAACTGTATTCATATTTCTAAATAGTGGAACAAATGCATAGTAAATTATAAATAAAGTCCAACCAGGAGTGGCCAGAGAAGCATCTTTCTCCTACGCCACGTTTAGGTTATCTTATTTTGTTGCTCTGTCCTACACTGCCTGCTTTGGTATTCTGGACTACTCTATGTCAAACTGTCAGTTTTTATCAGAGCTGATGTATTACTTACAAAGAATTCCCAATTTTTTTTATCTCCCAATGATAAAACTTTAATTTTTAATGCATAGAACTTTTCTTTCTTACTTATATACACTTCAAGTGAATGTATATTGCTCTGGTGATTTTTCTTGTTATGTTACACAGGAAAAACATGTGAGTATGGGAAGCTTTGCAAATGTGTGCCCCGCCATCTGTGAATGCCTTCCACAGAAGGAGTTATAAATAGATATGATTAAATCATATGAACCTGCCATTTTTGCAGGTCAAACAGGTGAATATTGTCAATTTCATGTTTCAATCCAATAAATACCTCAATGGCTTTAGATTTAAAAAAAAAAAACCTTTTCAAGGATAAATATTGTCTTTCTCATTTAATTATGATCACTGGTAGGGGTCAATGTGTGGATTATGAATTCAGATAATCCTTTACTTTCATCAAGGTTCCCCTTTTCTTAGTTATATGGTCTTATGTGGGCTCTATAGCTTTCAATTTCCTTGTGAGCATAAAAGTAATATCAACCTGATGGGGACATTATGTGGACAGGATGAGACTGGGGATATAGCACACATAGCATGGTCTCTGGCATTTATTGAATGCCCCCGAATGGTAGCCTTATACATTCTTTCTTCTCCCTTGCAAATACTGTATACTGCCAAGCTATGTTAAAACTGCCTGCTTATAACCAAATTCTGCCTAGAGGTTTTCTGATCAACTGTGTCATATCCTTTGCATATATACTGCAGGACCACTTGCTCCTACCAAAACGCCCCACTCCACTTAAGGACAGTCGGTCTACAGACATGTTCTCATTGGGCCCCTTCACAGCCTCCATATTATGACAAGTACCTCTGAGTTCATCTAAGAGGAAGAAAGAACCTAGAATAAGGGCTAGAGAGGAATGATAGAAAGTCTTGCGTTTTCCTGGTAACTTTGACAGACACAGGGCAAGAGCAAGAAGAGGTATAAGGCCTCTTCAGAACAAAGGGTGGCCTAATTTTCCATGCTCAGCTCACAGAGTTTTCCTGTTGATTCCTCCTTTAGAGTTACTGAGTCAGGAATCAGGTACAGTAATTTCTCAACTCCACTATTTCTCTTCCTTAAATAATAAATTGCAAAGAATGCATCAGTTAATGAGCAGATGAGAGGGCCCGTGTGGGTTACCAATCACCAGGAGTAATCAATATCTGCATATTCCCTTTCTCTTCCCTACCATCATCAAATACATGTTTGGTAAGAATTCAGTGTTCTTATAAGTAATGTTCATTCCTGTATAGATTGGCATTTACCAGACTGAGAAAGAACTCTAAGAGAGTTTTAAATTCATATTAACAATAAGAAAACATTAGGACAATTCAATTTTCTCTTCTCTAATAGCTAACTTGAGACAACACACAGAGTTGGTGGAACATCGATTCTAATTTTTCCTGTCTAAATCATGATTGCTCAAAGTTAAAGCTCATAGCCACAAGATTTGAGATAAATAGGATGTAACCACAATGGCTTTTTAAGACTCTGTATTTCATATACTTAGAAATTTATAGCACACAGAGGGGGTATTGTTTTCAAATTCCTGAATTCATCAAGAATATTTACAAATCCTTATATCAATTATATTTTTATGTAATTCATTTCTTAAAGAAGTTATAAGTACTGTGTGAATAAGGTCTCAGTTTTTAAAACATGCTACTGAGATAGGAAGGGATTTGATCTATAATTTTATATGGTGTTTAAGTCACCTTTGAAATAGAAACAGGGTTACTTAAAAGTCAGCAATTTTACAGCTTCTATCACGAGCACTTATTAGCATGTTCAACACTTTGTAAACATTGAGTGTTATGGAAAATTAACAGGGACATGGAAATTGATCAGCACTAGAGAAATTGATGGTAAAGTTTCCTTTATGCGTAAGAACCAGCTTGTCTCCCTCAGATACTCAGAGGCACCATTTATCTCTCTACTACCTAGGCTGGCCCTGTATGGCAAGCAAGGCCCAGGGCCACTGCCCCGGGGTCTATAAATCCGTGTGTAACCAACACTCCATTGTGTTGTGGTAGAGCCTATCCTCCACCAGGAACAGGCCAGACCGTAGATATAGATACGGTTACGTATCACTTAGCAACGGAAATATGTTCTGAGAAATGTGACAGTAGACAAGTTCAACATTGTGCAAACAACACAGGGTATACTTCCACACACCTCCATGGGATAGCCTCCTATACACCTAGGCAATATGGTGCAGTCTACTGCCCACAGGCTACAAACTTGTACAGTAGTTACTGTACTGAGTACTGTGGGCTATTATAACACAATGCTAAGTATTTGCATATCTAAACATATCTACATATAGAAAGGTACAGTAACAATATAGTATTTTAATAATATGGGACCACCATTACATATGTAGTCCATCATTGACAGAAACTTCCTTATACAATGCATGACAGCAACTGAATGCCATACCTGGAAGCAAGTCCTAGGCTATTAAAGCTTCTAGCACAGTGAGCTTCATTGGAAGAAAGAGTCCAAGACAAGCTATATCCTTTTTCAGGATTCCCCCACAGAAGCCTACTGATGGAATCAGATGAGTCACACGATTTTCTCTCTTGCTGGTTCAATAGGAGGCATTATCTCTCTGCCAGTCTCCCTGTAGGAGTTCAGTCAATATTAATTGAATGAATGAATGAACTGACATGAAGTATGTGGTGGATGATACTAAAAGACTTGCCCCACAATGGTCATATGGACCTATTGGCACACAAATAATAGAATTTCTGGAGGTTATTACTTTCCCTAGCTGGTGGCCAAGGCAATGGCTTTGCAATTGACAGTGCTCCTCTCTGTGAGAAAATGACAGTATGTTCTCTGCCAACATTTGTTCTCATTTGGAATTAAACAGGGCTACAAAATGGGTTTATTCACATAGTATTTTGGGTAAAAAAAAAATGAGATCATGAAAGGCATACTCTGTCACTTAGTCATAAACTTTTAATAATCCCAAAATCTGGATTATTAAATCGTGATTTAATGACTTGCCTTTATTGTAATTTTCAAAAATGACAATTTTATTTACATTTATATTTATTTTTCACTGTTATCACATACTATTTAAATTGTTGTGTTATAACAACGAGCATGACTGGCATAAATAAATATGAGAAATAAACCCAACTGACTTTTGGTCAACATCAGCCACTTCAGAAACTTAACATAGAAGAGCAGAATATATGAGTCATATTCTGTGGAACAAATACATGAGTCATCGTATATTTGGTCCACAGAAAGCACTCCAGTGTTTGTTGGTCCAGCAATTTTGGAAGTTCAGGCTGCTCTCAATCAGCTACATTTAGCCCTGTTGACACAGGTGTACTTTAACTTTTTAGGCATCGGTCTTTGTGTCTTTCAACTCCCAACACATTTCAAATTTCTCTGTCACCCTAGATAAACTTCCGTTATGAAGCTTGAGCTGACGGAGCTAGAACCCACTCCCTGTCTTAGGAAGCTCAAAGAGTGGTAACAGCTCTCTGAAAACAATGTCATTACCAAGTTTTCTCCCGTCTTCATGCACCTTCTCTATTTCTATCTCAATCTGGTTGGGGGTTCTTCACGATTCCTCTGTAACTGCAGCAGATGCAGGTTTTTCTCATGTTCACTCTGGCTATATGTTGTATTGGCACTTAAGTCAGAACTGAGACTGGAACAGTTCCTTCTAGCAACCCGTTAAATAATTTTTATACCAAGCTTCTGGTACAAACCTAAGCTGACGCCCATCTTTAAACAAATGAAGACACTAAGACAAAAGGTGCATAAGAGATACAGGACAAATCAATGCACATCTGGAATCTAAACAGTCTTCTAATCATTGATTTTCTTTGATTCATAGCTATTTTCTCCCTATAAAAAATTGCTAACCTTTGGGCTGGGCACGGTGGCTCAAGTCTATAATCCCAGCACTTTGGGAGGCCAAGGCAGGTGGATCACTTGAGGTCAAGAGTTCGAGACCAGCCTGGCCAACAGAGTGAAACCTCGCCTTTACTAAAAATACAAAAATTAGCCAGGCATGGTGGTCTATGCTGTAATCCCAGCTACTGGAGAGACTGAGGCAGAAGAATTGCTTGAGCCCAGGAGGCAGAGGTTGCAGGGAGCCAAGACTGTGCCATTGTACTGCAGCCTGGGTGAAGAAGGGAGATGCCATCTCAAAAAAAAAAATTGCTAATCTTTGAAGAATTCCTTAATCTGGTATAGAAGTAATAATTGTGGTCACAAATGAAAACTGTAGTTCCACAGAAAGCAACACTAGAAGTTAGAAGCAACCCTTGGTCAGACAGGCCGGTGCCCTCAAGATCTGGGATTCCCTTTTAGATAGGTGGGCTCTTCTTGGCTTGATTTCTCACCGAGAATCTTGAGAATATCTATCCATTAGAAAGCCCAGTAGACGGACGTCAATTTTCTTCCCGCACTTTAGAATTACACACATAAATTCACATATAAGTATATGGGTACAAAGTAAAAAGATAATATTATTAAGACAAAGGAAAACCAACGTCTATCAGATATTAGACCATGGAAAGATCACTGCAGTCCCAATCCTACCTACAATGCTCTGAACATAATTCCCTAAATGAGAATTTTAATTTCTGGGTGAAGGACCTTTTCCTACTGGGACTTACTGTCACTTTTGCTGTATTCTGTTGGCATCAGCTGCTGCCATGTGGTTGGTTATTTGCCTCCTGTTGGCAAAATTAGTCCCCCATGGCCTACTTCGCCCAACACACAGGCTCTTCCCCTGTAAGACTGCTCTGGCCCGGCCCACTCACTTTCTTCTTCCGGAGCCTGATTGCTTATGCTGGACTAATTCTTGGCCTGCTCCCCTGGATCCAGTGACCTTTATTGTGCACCTGTTCTGGAGAAAACACTGAAGTGGACAGGACTCTTCTGGTTGCAAATGATAGTTTGAACTAGCTGGGCAAAAGAAACAAATGTACGGCCCAGAATCCAAGATGGAAAGGTGTATCACTAATGCCATAAGACACAGGGACCCACTCCACTAACACTCCATCCCTTAGTCCCTGATGGCTGTCTCTCTGGCTTTACTCCCTTCATTGACAAACTTTCTTCTTTCATGTCCTGGAAATATATTCATGACCAAGATTGCCTCCACACAGATTTCTGAGAGAAAAAGTCCCTCACCTCTCCCAATTCTAGAGGTGAACAGAAAATTCTGAGAATGATTTTGGCCCACAAGGTATGAGCTCATTTTCTGGGCCAGTCACTGGGGCCAGAGAGACAGGATCACATCAGCTCCCACCGTGGGGAGGGAGTGTGGTGCTTCCAGGAAGACGGAGGTTTGTGGGGCAGTCCAAACAACAGATGTCCTCCAAAGGCACAGTGCCAATCCTGACAGCAATGGGAGGGAAAGCTAAAATTCTCCTGACTTAGGGAGTCATTAGAGGCAACCATGTTTAACAAATATCTGCTTTTACACTGAGCTGCTTGTTTAACAAATGTCTGCTTTTACACTGAGAAAGAACTCCTGATGAGGCCACTACTACCTGGATGGTAGGGGGCCATAGCTAAGAGGAAAACCCTTACATGGTTCAAAGATCTTTATGTCTTGACTTGGAAAGGGGTTAGGAAAGTTAGATAAAGGTATATAGAGTGCAAGTCAAAGCATTTCTGAGATCTCAATATTCTGCTAATACTCGATTTCATTTGATTTATCAAATTTTCTTTCTACATAAATCTTGCTAACCTTTGAAGAGTTCTTGAAAATGGCATAGAAAAAGAACTGGTTGTTGACAGAACTTGGAAATACAAATCTTCAGGAGGGTATATTAAAGGTTAGAAGCGACTCTTTGTCAGGGATGCTGTGGTACATTTGCTCTTCAATCTTCTTTGTGGGGCGTTTAGAGCCTGCTTCAGTCCTAGCTTCTGACCCTCCCCTCCTCTGGCATCAGGACATGGGGCTTCCCCCTAATGGCCAGAGCCTGATTAATCAGAGAATTCCAGGCTTCTGATTATTCCTGTTTATACCTTTATGGGCTTGTGACATATCATATATCATCACATGCCATGTAACGATACTTCAGTCAACAATAGGTCACACGTACAGCAGCGGTCCTGTAAAGTTATAATGGAGCTGAAAAATTCCTATCATTTAGTTTTGCTGTAGCTGTTGCAATACATTACTCTTGCGTTTGTGGTGATGCTGATGTAAACAAACCTACAGCATGGCCAGTCATAGGAGAGTATAGCACATACAATTATGTATAGTACATAATACTCTATAATGATAATAAATGACTGTATTACTGGCTTATGTATTTACTCTACCATGCGCTTTACTTTTATTTTAGAGTATACTCCTTCAACGTATTTAAAAAAAAAGGTTAATGTAAAACAGCGTCAGGTAGGTCCTTCAGGAGGTAATCTTGAAGAAGGCATTGTTATCACAGGAGATGGCAGCTCCATGCATGTTATCATCCCTGGAGCCCTTCCAGTGGGACAAGACGTAGAGGTGTAAGACAGTGATATGGGTGATCTTGACCCTGTGTAGGTCTAGGCTAATGTGTGTGTTTGAGTCTTAGTTTTTAACAAAAAGAAATTTACAAAGTAGGAAAAAGGCTTATAGAGTAATCATAGAAATAAAATATTTTCGTACAGCTGTACAATTGTTCATGCTTTACGCTAAGTATTACTACAAACAAGTCAAGAAGCTAAAACATTAGAATTTTATAAAGTAAAAAAGTTACAGTAAGCTAGTTTAATTTATTATTGAAGAAAGGAAATTTTTAATTTAAATTGAGTGTAGCCTAAGTGTGCGGTGTTTACAAAGTCTACTGAAGTGTACAGCAATGTCTTAAGCCTTCACATGCACTTACCACTCACTCACTCACCCAGAGCAACTTCCAGTTGTGCAAGCTCCATTCAGAACTGTCCCCTATACAGACATGACACCTTCTATCATGTATACCATATTTTTACTGTACATTTCTATATTTAGATATATAAATACTTACCATTATGTTACAATTGTCTATAATATTCAGGGGAGTAACATGCTGTAGAAGTTTGTAGCCTAGAAGCAATAGGCTACGGCTTATAGCGTAGGTGTAGATGGCTACACCATCTAGGTTTGTATAAGCGCACTCTATGATGTTCACATAATGATGAAATTGTGTAACAATGCATTTCTCAGAACATATCCCTGTCATTAAATGACACATGACTGTAACTGAAGGAAATAATTATAGAATTTCAATTGTATCTACTTTCATGTTTACAATGAAAAAAAACAAACACTACTTCCCTAGAAATAAACTTATTTTATTACCAGTTTTTAATTACGTAATTAAAGCATCCAACTGCTTCCTCCTGGAATTCATTTTCTTCTTCCTGGCATAGATGCTCTAGCAAAAAGGATCTTTGGGTGATAAGCTTTCTGAGGACTTGTATGTCTGAAGATGTTTTACTCTGCCCTCATATATGAATGAGAATTTAGTTGTATATAAAATTACAGACTTAAAATTATTTCACCTCAACTCTTTAAAGGTGATGCGTCAATACCCCATTGTGTTCAATGACGTTGCTGTGAAGTATGGTGTCAGTATGAGTCCAATTCCTTTGAAAGCAATCTGTTTTTTTCTCTCTTCTAGCTTTTAGAATTTTCCATTTAGGCTTGACATAGCTGTGAAATATCTGGAATAGTTTTTTGTTACTCTTGTTGCTATTTTTGTTATGTTTGTTCTTTGATTGATTCTTTAAATTTTAGGACATATGTCTTTCTTTAGGTCTAGAACTTTTCTGGCTTCTATGTCATCAACAAGTATAGTTCCCTCTGCATTCTCCATATTCTCTCAATTTGGAACCCCTAATGGAACCCCTAATGGATTGATGTTGACTCTCAAGCCTTGTTCTTCATGTTTTGTTTTAACTTTTCTTTTATGTTGTTCTTTTTATTTTTCCCTTTATATTACCTTCTGGGATAATTTCTTGTTACACTCTTTTACATCACTAACTTGCTTTCCAATTTTATTTATTCTGCCATTCACCTATTTTTTAGCTGTATTCATTTTATTTTCATGATATGTAATTGGTTATTTTTCATAGTCACTCATCCTAGTTTTTTTTTAACGTGATGTTCCCTTTGTTTCTCTGATGATATATAATTACCTATGAGACAGTCCTGTCCTACTTCCACAAGTGTTAAGTGCTTTCGGTTGTCCAGTTCCTCACTTTTTGAGAAAAGTCATTTTTTAATTTTTCAATTTTTGACTTTGTGGGTACATGAGCTATTTTGATACAGGCATACAAAGTGTAATAATCACATCAGAGTAAATGGGGTATCTATCACCTCAAACATGTATTATTTCTTTGTGTTACAAAAACAACCAAATTATACTTTTTGAGTTAATTTTTCATGTACAATAAATTATTGTTGACTGTAGTCACCTTGTTGGGCTATCAAATCCTAAGTCTTATTCATTCTCTTTGACTATACTTTTGTACTCATTAACCATCCTCACTGCCCCCACCTCACTGCCCTTCCCATCTTCTGGTAACAATCCTCCTACTCTCTATCTCCATGAGTTCAGTTGTCTTAATATTTAGCTCCCACAGATAAGTGAGAAAATGTGAAGTTTGTCTTTCTGTACCTGGTTTATTTCATCTCATATAATGTCCTCCAGTTCCATCCATATTGTTGCAAATGACAGAAGCTCATTCTTTTTTATGGCTGAATAGTACTCCATTGTGTACATATACCACATTTCCTTTATCCATTTTTCTGTTGATGAACACTTAGGTTGCTTCTAAATCTTGGCTATTGTGAATATTGCTGCAATAAATGTGGGAGTGCAAATATCTCTTCAATACGCTGATTTATTTTCTTCTGGGTATGTACCTAGTTGTGAGATTGCAAGATCATATGATACTTCTGCTTTTAGTTTTTTGAGGAACCTCCATACTGTTCTCCATAGTGGCTGCACAAATTTACATTCCACTAATAGTGTACAAGGATTCACTTTTCTTCACATCCTCACAAGCATTAATTATTGCCTGTCTTTTGGATAAGTCATTTTAACTGGGATGATATGACATCTCATTGGAGTTTTACTTTGCATTTCTGTGATTATCTGTGATGTTGAGGACCTATTCCTATATCTGTTTGCTATTTGTATGTCTTTTGAGAAATGACTATTCAGATTTTTTGCTCATTTTTAATTGGATTATTGGATTTTTATCCTATTCAGTTCTTTGGGTTCCTTACATATTCTGGTTATTAATCCCTTGTAAGATGAATAACTTGCAAATATTTTCTTCCATTCCGTGAGTTGTCTCTTTGCTTTGTTGATTGTTTCCTTTGCTGTGCAGAAGCTTTTTAACTTGATGTTATCCCATTTGGCCATGTTTGCTGTGGTTGCCTATACTTGTAGGGTATCACTCAAAAAACCGTTGCCCAGACAAATGTCCTGGAAAGTTTACCCAATGTTTCCTTTCAGTAGTTTTATAGTTTGAGGTCTTAGATTTAAGTCTTTTAATACATTTTGATTTGATTTTTGTATATGGTAAGAGATAGGGGTCTAGTTTCATTCTTCTACATATGCATACCCAGTTTTCTCAGCACCATTTATTAAGAGACTGTCCTTTCCCCATTATGTGTTCTCAGGACCTTTGTTGAAAATAAGTTCACTGCAGATGTATGGATTTATATCTGGATACTTTATTCTGCTCCAGTGGTCTATGTATCTGTTTTTATGCCAGTACCATACTGTTTTGATCACTATAGCTTTGTATTATAATTTGAAGTCAGGTAATGTGATTCCTTCAGTTTTGTTCTTTTTGCTCAGGATACCTTTGGATATGTGGAGTCTTTTGTGGTTCCATATAAATTTTAAGATTATTTTTTCCATTTCTGCAAAGAATGTCATTGGTCTTTTAATAGGGATTGCATTGAATCTGTAGATTGCTTTGCACCATATGGACATTTTAACAATATTGATTCTTCCAATTAATATCTTTTCATTTTTTTGTGTTCTCTTCAATTTCTTTCACCAATGTTTTATAGTTTTCATTGTAGAGATCTTTCACTTCTTTGGTTAAGTTTATTCCTCTGTATTTTATTTTATTTGTAGCTATTGTAAGTGAGATTACCTTCTTGATCTTTTTTTCAGATTGTTTGCTGTTGGTATATAGAAATGCTAGTAATTTTTGTATGTTGATTTTGTATCCTGCAACTTTATGGAATTTGTTTATCAGTTCCAATAGTTTTTTGGTGAAGTCTTTAGGTTTTTCCAAATATAGGATTATATCATCTGCAAACAAGGATAATTTGACTTCTTTCCAATTTGGATGATTTCTCTAGCTATGACTTTCAGTACTATGTTGAATAACAGTGGTGAAAGTGGGCATCCTTGTCATGTTTCAGATCTTGGAGGAAAGGCTTTCAGTATTTCCCCCACTCAGTATGATACTAGCTGTGGCTTTTATTATGTTGAGGTATGTTCTTTCTATATGGTTTTTTGAGGGTTTTCATCATGAAGGGATGCTGAATTTTATTAAATGCTTTTTCAGCATCAATTGAAATTATTATATGGTTTTTGTCCTCATTCTGTTTATCTGATGTATCAATTGATTGATTTGTGTATGTTGAACCACACTTGCATTCCTGGGATAAATTCCACTTGGTCATTATGAATGACATTTTTAATATGTTGTTGAATTCCATTTGCTAATGTTTTGTTGAGAGTTTTTGAATAATGTTCATCAGGGATATTGGCCTGTAGTTGTTTTTGTTTGTTTGTTTGCTTTTTTTTTTTTTTTTTTTTTTGAGCTAGAGTTTCACTCTTGTCACCCAGGCTGGAGTGCAGTGGCATAATCCTGGCTGACTGCAACCTCTGCCTCTTGAGTTCAAGCAGTTCTCCTTCCTCAGCCTCCCGAGTAGATGGGATTATAGGCACCTGCCACCACGCCTGGCTAATTTTTGTATTTTTAGTAAAGATGGGGTTTCACCATGTTGGCAAGGCTGGTCTCGAACTCCTTACCTCAGGTAATCTGCCTGCCTCAGCCTCCCAAGGTGCTGGGATTACAGGCATGAGCCACCACTCCCGGCTCCTGTTTGCTTTCTTAATGTGTCTTTGTCTGGTTTTTGTATCAGGGTAATACTGGCCGCACAGAATGAATTTGGAAGTATTCCCTACTCTTCTATTTTTTCAGAATAGTTTAAGTGCATATTTAAGTGCATAATATTAGTTCTTTAAATGCTTGGCAAAATTCAGCAGTGAAGCCATCAGGTTTTGGACTTTTCTGGGATTCTTGTTATTACAACTTCAATTTTGTTACTTGTTATTTTTCTGTTCAGGTTTTAGATTTTTTCCTAATTCAATCTTTGTAGGTTGTATGTAACTAGGAATTTATTCATTTCTTCTACATTTTTTAGTTTATTGGTTTATAGTTGCTCATAGTAGCCTCTAGTAATCATTTGAATTTCTGTAGTATGGATTGTAAAATCTTCTTTTTCATCTCTGATTTTATTTATTTGGGTCTTCTCTCTTTTTTTCTTAGTCTGGCTAAAGGTTTGCTAATTTTGTTTGTCTTTTCAAAAAGCCAATGCTTCATTCACTGCTCTTTTGTATTTTTTTATTTCAATTTTATTTATTTCTACTCTGATCTTTATTTCTTTTCTTCTACTAATTTTGAGTTTGGTTTGTTCTTGCTTTTCTAGTTTTTTAAGATGCATCATTAGGTTGTTTATTTGAAGTGTTTCTCTTTTTTTATGTAGGCACTTACAGCTATAAACTTCCCTTTCAGTACTGCTTTGCTGTATTCCATATGATTTGGTATGTTCTGTTACTGTTTTAAGAATTTTTAAATTTTCCTCTTAATTTCTTACTTGACCCACTGGTCATTTGGGAGTGTATTGTTTAGTTTCCATGTGTTTGTATAATTTCCAAAATTCCTCTTGTTATTGATTTCTGGTTTTATTCCATTGTAGTTGGAGAAGACACCTGATTTAGTTTTCTTTTTTTAAAGCTTTTTAAGACATGTTTTGTGGCCTATCAGATAATCCATCCTTGAAAATGATCCATGTGCTGAGAAGAAGAATGTATATTCTGCAATCATTGGATGAAATATTCTGCGAATATCTATTAGGTCCATTTGGTTTATAGTGCAGATTAAGTCTGATGCTTCTTTAAGAACTCTCTGTCTGAATGATCTGTCCTATGCTGAAAGTGGGGTGTGGAAGTCTTCAACAATTATTGTACTGGGTCTTTCTATCTCTTTTGCTTTAATAGTATTTGCTTTATATATCTGTGTGCTCCAACGTAGTTGCACATATATTTACATATATATGTATACTATTGGGCACTCATATTTATTACATATGTATTTGGATGTGTATATATTTATATATTTAATTGTTATATCATCTTGCTGAATTGACCCATTAATCATCATATAATGACCTTCTTTATCTCTTTTTGTAGTCTGTCTTGAGGTCTATTTTGTCTGATATACTTATAGCTATTCCTGCTTTGTTTTGGTTTTCATTTGCATAGAATATCTTTTTCCATCCCTTTGTTTTCAGTCTATGTGTGTCTTTATAGGTGAATTGTGTTTCTTGTAAGTAACACATCATCAGGTCTTGTTTTTTCGTCCATTCACCCATTCTATGTCTTTTGATTGGAGAGGTTAGTCCGTTTATACTTAATGTTATTATTGATAACTAAGAACTTAACTCCTGTCATTTTGTTTTTGTTTTCCAATTATTTTGTGCTCTTCTCTTCCTTCTTACCTTTCTTCCTGTCTTCTTTTTAGTGAAGGTGATTTCCTCCTTGTGTGACCCCCCAAATGTACGACCCCTTCTGTCGTCCTTTCCCAGTTGTCTAGTCCCAAGTAACACTCTGAGAGCCGAAGGCCGAGTCCAGGTTTATTGGGATCTACGGGCAACTCAAGCAGGCGGAGAGAGGGAGAAAAGGAGAGCTGCACC